>JAOWAR010093876.1:0-12348 GCA_028571005.1 Clathrina lutea | reverse complement strand
ACACACATGCGCACATACATACACACATTCTCTCTCTCTCTCTCTCTCTCTCTCTCTTTCTGGAGTTTCTCCTCTAACAACAGGGAAGCTTCCAGCGCCTTGAGGGCCATATTAGACATGGGAGCAAGCGGCCCGGTAGCAGCCGAGCCAGCCCCAAGTAGTACCAGTAAAGCAGGCACCGGTAAGCCACCGGCTCGGAGCATCGCTTTGAAAGCTCATCAAGCCGGCCAAGCCCGGAGGACGCTAGAGTTTGTAACTGGGGACCAGCTACAGGCAGGTGCAAATAATAATAATAATAATAATAATAATAATAAAACGATAGCGCAGAAAAAAGGTGCTTTCCTGGTCAGGAGTCATGCGAAACTGAAATAATACTGAGACAATAATGAAGATCAGCGGATGGGCTTCAAAGAGACAAAAACAAAAACAGGGAAAGCGAAAGGGGAAGCAGAGGGAACAAAGGAACCGAACAGACTGGACACTAGATTGACGGGGAAAACGAACATCGACGGTGGGAGGTGAAAAAGGAAAAGAAGAAAACACACTCAGTGGTGACCGAGAAGTGGAGAGAGCGGATCCATCCCTTTTTAGATGGAAACGGTGCTGATCGAGTTTTGATGTTTTTGCTAGGCGCGCCAAAGCAACAGCAAATGAGCACACCCAAAGCGCGGATAGAGCGGAGAAGAAAGTCGCTTCGTCAGTAGTAGTACAAGTAGTATTTCTTTCTGTTCAAGGATTGCTTTAATAGCCTAAAAGTGGCTGGTCTGGGAGCGTCTTCCTCTGCTGAGCGCCAACTGGGGGAGAGCATGACACAGCCTCTGCTCCTTCCCAGTCTCCCCGGCCCCACGCTCATCATCCGCATGTGTTAGTCTTGTAGCCCTTTAACCTTACCGTCTCCTCCCGGCTATCGCCTTCCTCGGGCACGAGCTATGGGAGATAAGTCTCTTAGTGGTCGTTGTTCAAAAGAGGGCTGCATTTATTGTCCACGCTGGGTAAGCTCGTACATGTATACCTAGAGCTGTGTAAGCCATCTTTCATCTGAAGGAGGCCATTGGGTGAAACATCCAGTTATGCTCCTTTTGTCTTTAATTTTTTTGCAGCGTATCTCCTGTATAAGCGGTAGCTGCGTGATAGGATGTTACAATTTAATGTATATCCTGTCTTAAGCGGTAGCTGCGTGATAGGATGTTACAATTTCATGTTACAATTTCATGTTGGTCATCCAACTCTTGCACCTTGCAGGGTCTGAATATTTGAGTTCGTTTTCAAAAAAGCGACAAGAGCGCAATATCGCATCATTACATTCCTTGCAAGTAGGCCACGTCTGCCAGCCTGGAGTATAGTTTTAGCATCTCTGCCAAGGTGAAAAGAAGATTTAAGGCATAAGAGAGAGAGAAAGAGAAATGTCTGACCGTCGGGAGCAAAAAACGTTCAGACAGTAGTTTTTGCAAATGGTGTATATTTTTTCTCCTACGGGCATGGCAACCATAGTGCAGATGTTGTACGCAAAGTAATAGAGTTCTGACGTGATGGCGTAGCGGATTGTCAGGTGATTCTCGTCTGCTGGGCGATTTGGTGCCGCAGGTTTGGGTCCCGGTCTGGAACGGATTTTGAGCATCTGGAAATTTTCATCGAATGTGTTTTTGCCCGTGCGTTCACCATTTCTTCGAATTGAGTTCTTCAGCCAAGGTTGTTTCCACTCTGAAAATGGCTCAAAACAACTTTTGAGGAGGTCGACGTTATTTTTTTCTGGGGAATTCAAAGACCTTCGCACTCCCTATACCTTGCCATGGCAACGCTCGAAACACCTGGCTCTGTTTAGGGCTCGCCCCTGATCTCTCGTCGGGAGGTTGACAACTTGGTTATAGAAGAATAGGAGAATAACGTACAAAAGAACGGTACCAGGTACACATTGACTATATACCAAACCATTCGAAGAGCTGCCCTGATTCAATATCAGAAGCATGCTCCAAGCAGAGATAATTCTTGGCTCGAAATCCAGATTAGTTCAGATTAATTGGAAGGATTGAGAAACGTTTGTGTACAGTGTGTACGTGAGAGATAGCTAGGCGATCCTCTGACATTTTCTGTACTTGATTTTCTCAAGAAGATAAATGGGGTACGTAAATCAATGTCTATTCGGCTGCGGACTACATCCTCGCCATCTGTTCAAAGCAAAGATATATGCGCAAGAGCAGCATGGCGCCTGGGTCACCAGAGTCTGCACAGAGATTTTTCTTGCATGGGTGTGAAAATTTGAATAAGGCTTGTTCGGACAGACAACCCATAACAGCAAAAGATAGTGTCGACAAGAAAACACCAGACAGACAACAGGACGGATCGAGTTCTTATGTTCAAGTTCTGACGAAAGAAGTTCCTTCCTCTATTGAAAGTTATTGGTCTTGACGTCGAGGTCTTCTCAAGCTCCGCCTCAGGCTCCGTCTCAGGTTTGCGGCCCGGCTGAGATTTCCAGAATGTGTCGTAGTGAGCTGCACGAGAACACTTTGGACAAGCGCTGAGATCACCCCGCTCGCCGCTCGCAGATCAGACAGGTCGCACTCTTCATATTTGTGAACGACTGTCGAGCTCGAGTCGGCACTCGCCCATTTTTTCAACCGCTCTGAGCTGTAGATCGCCTCCCCGTCCGCGGCGTCCTGTTGACTGTGGGAAGCGCTTCGCCTCCAGCCAACGACCAGCACTGCCCTCACCCCATGCGCGGAGTCGATATCGGGGATCCATCTCTCGAAGAAGGAGTCGACGCTGTCTTCTCTGTCCAGGAGAACATGAATGAGGGCTATGTCGATACCGCAGTACATCTGCCGAAGAAGACGATCAAAATTCTCACAACCAGCCGAGTCAGACATGATCAACGCGACTGAACTCTTCGGAGAAGTTTTCACAAGCATTGGCGCAGCATCGAACGTGAGCCGATCGAAGGATGGCGTCTTTTCAAACCGTCTCTCTTCTTTCTCCAGCGTGGTACATTCTGTCTGCGCCAGGCCTTCTGCTACCAGCTGCAGCTGCTGCGTCTGGCTAATCTCCGCTTCCTGATCGCCGAACGCTCTCAGGCGGAAGCGAGCTTCCGTCGAACAATGCCCTTTGAAGTTATTCTTCTTCATTCCTTTCAGTCTTGTTGGATAACAACCTGAAAAAAGAAAACCAGGGAAAATATCGATTTCCTTAAACGACGAAGATTGTTGTCACAAGTGCATGCACTTTTAAAGTGCTTTTTGAAAAGAATTCGAAAAAGGTTGACATGGGCCGTGCTCGCTCTTCTGCCGCTGAAGGCCCACAAGATGAACCAGTATTCAGATCTAAGCCGCCACCTCAAGGACTAGCTGGCAGCACTAGCATAAGGAAGCTTAAGTCACCCCGTGGGCCACGAAGTCCGCCGCACCGAGACACAATGACCTTCTGAATGCACGATCAATAGCAACCTAGATCTTCATCTACCAGGTGTACATCAATAAGACCCTGGACGTTTTTAGAGCGCGGGTCTTCTACTCACGCTTCTTATCGGATCGGCTGAAGAGCAGCGCTTTTGAGACGCAATAGCGTGTTTCATAGCGAGCGTTAGTTTCGCAAGCGCTCCCTCACTTCTCTTCTTAAAACTTGCTCGTTCCTCGTGTTCAGTTGAATATCACGTGTCCGGGAACACGAAAACAGCCAAAAAATGAAATAAAACCTGAGGTGTTCCCGTAAGGCGTTCTCGCTCACCAATATAGTTCTTCATTTCTTTACACCCTTCAACTCTCTCTCTCTCTCTCTCTCTCTCTCTCTCTCTGTCTATTCTCTCGCTCTCACCTTTTACGCGAGGCTTTCCACGTTCCCTTCCTTCGCAGCCATCCGCCCGCAACCTCCACTTGACCACAAGGCGTCTCAGCAAGCCAGTCATACCGATCGCTGAAGAAGAGACCTCTCCGATCGAGCCACGCGCCCGTCAATTGCTGTAGAGGCAGAGCCTCCCTGTTCTTGATCAGGTGAACGTGTAAATCGCCTTTTCCAAGGCTAGAGGGTCACGGGCACCGTCCACAAACAGCCCGTACGCGCGCGCGTTAGCCAAGGAATAATCGACGAAGGCTCGCACTCTTTGCCTATATCCTTACGCCACTACTATCACTGCTGCTATCAGCAAAGCCCTCCCGATGACAGTTCGATTATGCACGAGTGACGAGCACTTGTTCCATGATGCAGCTGGGTATTTACAGGCTTCCAGCGTGCGCTGACCACTTGCAACATTTGTCACCACCGGCCTTCACGTAGCTTCGCCTGGACCACCAAACAAAGGGGAAAAAAGATCTTTTTCAAGCCTTTGTTGCCAACGCTCAATATTGCTTTGATCGAATGAAGGAGTGCGCGCGTGATGCGAGAGGATTCGATTGATCATCGTACACGTGCTGAAAATTTCAAAGTGGGCTTTCGATCAAACTCGGTAAAGCCAAAAGGAGGCCCTCCGTCATCAGTTCGATCCTCCCTGTACTGTGCTGTGTGCATGTACATGCTGTCCAGGCCCGGGGACACGAATACTCAGCGCAAAACGTCAAACTGCTGTGACCCGCATGGTCAGAGCGCGTGATCAAAACAGTTTGACAGGGAGTGCGCGCGTGGCGCATGCAGGCCTGCACACAAGTGCCATGACTCATGACTCATGACTCTTCGATTTCCGCAGTTTGCTTTTCCCTTGACTCAACCCAACTCATGTGCTCACAGCTCCAGCTTGTCGGGTCCGTTCCACGCACATTGACATGCATGAATATGTACAGAATGGTCAGCATGGTGGTGACATGTCAACACTTAAGCTTGTCTTGTGTCGATGTGACCGATGTACAGTTTGAGCACGGGCAGATGCTGCAAGCTTTCATTCCGAAAACGCGATCGGCGATGCTGAACTTCTTCCTGGGTGGCTTGTGGCGATCGTCTCGCGACCAAAGAGCACTCCAAACGTCTTCTTGTCCGGATTGCTCATTCAGATTTATTACGAACAACGTTTTAGCGAACAGGATGTGAACAGGGGCCTGCGTGGCTTGTCGAATCCAATGGCCAAGGAGCCCGCTAAAACTCTTGTTTTCTTAACTTTTCATTCACAGTTCGCGCAAATAGCAAAAATAAAGCGTTGAAACAGGATGCATCGAAAAGGGGTTTTTGGGAGCACCAGCACACACGCACACACACAAAAAAACACTTCAGGCATTTCGAGCAAAAAGGGACATCCTTTTCAAAACTGGCCACTCCATATGGGCGATTTCAACTTTTGAAAATCAGGGGATTTTATCACCAAATGTGGAGAGAGGGTCACATAAACCTAGCTCAGTAGCTGGGTTCCAGTTTCATCCTTGCTTCCCCAGTCAAAAACAATGCACAGCTGTCGGGGATTGCGCCTTGAAGCCTGCCAAGATATCGTGCGCTGAGTTTCCAAACTCGAGTACCCTCTTTATTCAATCATGGGCAATCTTCCAAAAGTAACGAGTCATGCGCGTGAAGCTGCCTCCTACATCGTACGTCTGTTCTCGCCTTTGTGCCTGTTTTGTGGGCGGAGATCGGCCGCGGATCGATACTTAGGTGTTCCAAACATTGCCACGCCCGGGACAGTCACACTTCCACGAAACGTTTTGAGACAATGCGTTAACGGGGCTCCTTCTCGTGGCTGCCCGAACATCCGAAAAACAGGCTCGAGCAAGCTGGCTCGAGCAAGCTGGCTTGAGCTCGAGCTTATCCGTTGCGCGCATCATGTTAATGACGCGATAGCGGACATACACAAGTTTCGTATGTATAAATATTTCGCGCTCACCGCCCTCTGCGCAAAGCTAATGATATCCGGTGGCGATGAGACAGTTCGCATTTGTCGTTGAGTTGCATGTCTCGAGCAGTGACACAGGTTGATTTTCATTCCAGGTGCTCATAGCGGTTCAGCGATCAGCGGGCTTCCTTTGTTGAGTCGGCCTTGTCATGAGCAGTACATATCAGACAAGAAAGAAGCTTCGCTTTCGAAGTAGCTATCTTCCTTCGACAATCCGCCCTTGGGCAAGCATTTTGACACTAGTAGAAAAACCCAGGATTAGTGGTCCCACTGAGCCCGTGTAAAAGAACTGTGTCAACAGCTGCAGATGCGTTTGAGCTGTCTGCAAGCCTTGATCTGTCGTGTCTAGATTGAGTGGATCCACAAGATTGTGGGCCGTCGAAGGGAGGGCTTACGAGGAACGTGAAAACGCCCTTCACGTCCACGGCGAGTGAAACATGAACCTGCGGCGGCTATAGGCCCACCTCTAGCCTAAGCAGCGTGCAAAGCATGCTAAGGAGACGGTGATAAAATTCTTTGAGACCGCACAAACCCATTGTGTGGACGCACAGAGTTCTTTTTTTTTTCTTCAAATTTTAACTTCTTCTCTTTCTTCTTCTTCTCCTCCTCCTGACATGACTTCGTTTGTATGGTTTGCTAGTGTGAGTGAGGGGAATAATATTTCAAGGAATGAGATAGACAAGAGCCTCAGAAAAAGGAAGATAGATGCGGAATCCAAACCTGCGCGGGACAGCGCCTAGCCAGACCAGAGTCCAGCAACAAGTTCCAGACCAATCCGCCAGTTCAAAAAAACTGGCTTCAAGGCTAGCTATGCTCCTCTCGCCTGACACCAGGACGGGGTCTGAGAAAGCAGAAGAGTAGAGATAGACAAGAAAGACAAGCAGAAGCGGGGAAAGCTTGCCTTCTGCTTGTCTTTCTTCTTGGACCCGCCCTGGTGTCAGGTGAGAGGAGCATAGCTAGCCTTGAAGCCAGTTGTTTTGAACTGGCCAATATTGGTCTGGCAGTTGCTACTGGGACTCTGGCTAGGCGCTGTGCCACGTAGGTCAGGATTAGCATCTATCTTCCTTTTTCTGAGGCTTTTGTATGGTTTGTAATGTTGCTGAAGACGTCAGCCGCTGGACCGTCATATACTGCATGGACAATGAATATGGCAAACTTGGCTTCTGTCAGAGTTCAATCCGTGGCGCAGGTCTCGATCCGCGGCAGTCACTGGTGCCGGAGATGATATTTGAGCTGTCTTGTCGCTCTCAACTCTCAGCTGCAGGGTCCCTGACGCCCACTCAGGTAGATCTACTGCCTCCGTGGTGCAGCAGTTATCACTAACTTATCATGGTTATGTGCTCGCTTTCCTGGCTGGGGAAAACAAGGAATTTTCTGCAAAGGTAAAAAAGTGGGGCTCCGATGCTTGCACGAGCACTATCATGACTATGGCGACTTGTCATGCATGTCAGTCACCTCTGGACGTACAGTATCCAGGTATCAGGACATAATAATGCCCTGGATACTGAGTTCCGCCCCGGTCAACGACCAGGCAAGTGGCTGACGCGTACGTAGAGACACGCAGAATGGACTGAGTGCTAGTGGCCAGTGGGTGTCCAAGGCCATGGTACAGCCAGTCAATAGGACCAAGTGTTACCTGACTCCCAGTCATACCTGCTGCAACAGTATTTGCTGCAAACTGCGCATGCTGCCCGCCGCGGAAAGAGGGGCCGAAAAAGCTGGTTTGATCATTCACTATCTTCACTTTGATCAGGGCTCATCAAGCGCCTGCAGCTAATTGAGGCCATGGAACTGCAGCTGTCACGTCTCGCATGCGCGCAGCAGGCGACACAAGACACATACATGTACAAGTAATACGACCTCCGGGCAGAAGCCCAAAACTTCGGGCCGCAGATGCCCGCCCCAAATCAGTTAATAAGCTACACCGTAAGCGGCAATGTTTTCGCCTTGATGAAGTGATAGAAAGAGCAACTGCCGAGAAGGGAAGTGAGAAAGAGTTGGTAACTTACCAATGTCCCCTTTCCCTTCAGGGGACCTTGATAGAGCGAGAAGCTACAACATACTCCGTTCAATTTTTTTGTCTAAGAAAGAATACGCAGCGCGTACAACTAAAGTTGAAATGAGCAAGACAAGAAGGAAGTTGAAAACACCAAAAAAATACTAAGGAACAAACGGAAGCAGAAATACATTGAAGCAACAAAAAAAGTGGCGCAAGTTCCGCCGCGCATGCGCAACTATCCAAATTTGCACCAGCAAGAGATGAAGACGAGAGTTTCGAACAAAGTTTCACGTAGATCTCGAGAATGTGAAGAGTGTAACTTGACACACAAGGTGCATACCACCGTCAGTACATGTACATGTACAACCCAGCATGTAGTATTCAGCCAACACGTAACCAGGTAACGTCAGTGGCCACGGGGAGAGTACACTCACCTTTTGGACGTACTGTGAGGTATTTATTGAAATGCTTCCTTTGATCCCGCCTTGTGGCATTCTGCCTTGGGCCTTAATATTCAGTTCAAAACAACGGCCGATGGTCCTCGTCACCAGGATTTCCACTCGGCTACGTTGACGCCATTACGTCTGGACTGGCCAGGCCCGTCTGGTCTAGTGGGAAAAATAAACTACAAGACAGTGAGTGAAACATTTGTCATCCGCTGCGGAACACAGTCTTTCTCCATTATGTCTTCTGAAAATCTGGCTCCATGGCACAGCACGGAGTGCCACCAATTTCAAGCAATTCCACAGATCGACATTAAATTTGTCAACCACCACTTCGTAACACATTCAGTCTCGATGCTGCCTTCTATTTCTGCCACTGGCATACCCTGCTCATGCAGCATGTGCCCCACTCGTCTCGTCCGCCGGGAAATGAACTGGAGTAGGGACGTCCACCATAAAATGCCTCGCTTATCTTTCCGTTCATTACCATGGGGTGACTCTGCTCAATCTTGTGATACTCGAGGAGTGCGAAGCCGAAGATTTCTGGCAAAGGGGTCATGATGTCAACCTCTTCTGGCCCGGGGGACCGGGGGTTTCATGCGCATTTCTGGCTGTTTCCACAGATAAACCGGGTTACCCGCCGTACGAGCTCCCTGCAGGCACATGCTGGTGGCCGGTTAGTTAAGGGCTTTTCAGGGTCGTCAGGCTGGTCCGTTTGTATGAGAAGAAGAGTTTTTCCAGTCCTCGTCTTTCCGAAGTTGCTTCTTGTTGAGAGAAGCTTCCTCGAAAAAAAAAGGTAACATCTGAAAATGATCAAGTTGGCGTTTCAAATCGGCGAGGATGGCGTGGTCAAGTTGAGTCTTTGGCTAGAAGGATTGAGCCTTGGAAAGAACTGGACAGAAGGGCTTTATAATTGCCAGTTTCTGCCTCTTGTCTTTTCATTATTGTTCCGGTCCTTCATTCCTAGCAATGCTGTAGACACCATACTCTAATCTGAATATCTTAACACCAAATCTCTTTTTGCCATCCGAGGAGAACACCACGACTACACCATGAAACTTCAACTGAAGTTTTCCTCCATTTTTCTTTAATAGGAGTCTACCTACAAAGGTAAACAAAGAAACGCTGAAACAACTCTGACCCTGACTGATTGAATGCTTCCGAATCTTTTGTTCGACACGCTCAAATTTTGTATGTCCGAACAACAACATAGGCTGGATGAAAAGACCAAAAAGGAAGATACCAGAACGGCGCGTAGTACCCCGAATGATTATTCCTGTTAACTTGAAGATCGATCACAAGTGCCTGGAGATATCATCGACTTTCAACACGACACCGGTGCAGTCTTGCCACTGTTGACAACCCTCTCGCAGCTCGACAGGCTGTAACAAGGATGATTATGGCGTACATGTACATGCATGTAATACATGCAAGTACAAGTCGGTCCATCTGTCGCGTCTCGGCTAACTCGGACCGGCGCCAAGAAGGCATTGTCCACTTGTGATGGTGTATGTTGTACGAAAAATCTACACATTCTCGGAGGCGGATCAACTAGCATAAATTGAGCCTTCTCGTCTTTCTGTGGCTTGCTCGTAACAGTGCATCTTTCCTGCATGTACGTCTGCGCTATCTGCTTGGCGGAAAGGCAAAATAAGAATAATAAATTCAAAAATTTTAAGGTTTAATTAAGAATAAGAAAGAAAAAGTATTGTGTCAGCGCAGAGATGGATTCGTTTTCTTCGGAAAATACTCTTTGTGTTTCAAACCTTGACAAGAATATCAATGAGCAACGCCTCTGGGAGGCTTTGATGGAGTTCGGAGCCAGAGGCGTGGACCTGAAGAAGAGTGAGGACACGAACGAATCGCTTGGATATGCATACGTTACGTTTTCCACGCCGAATGAGGGTAAGGACGCTAGAATTTAAATCCCTGAAAATAGAGGGGTGCTCACCGTGGTTGCTATATTAATCCTTTTGAAAGAACGAATTCTCTTTTTACACCGGTGAAGGGAAAAGCTCAACTACTACCCCGACCGGGAATAGAACCCAGGCGCAGAAATGATTAATCAAATGAGTACCTTACTTACGCAGCTATCGGCTGAGGGCTGACTACTGCGTAAAGGTGCTACATTTATAATCACATTGACATGAACAAGTTAAATTCACCGCAAACTCAAAAAGGAAAACATGGCTTTATACACAGCGTGGTTGTCACATCGCAACGTGCTGTTTCAGTATGGGAAAACTGGGTTTTCTCCCGGGCACGAGAGAAGAAAGCTGTTTCTGAGACGATCAGAACTAAGCGAAAGTCTTGGAAGATTTTGTCCCATTGTTGATCAATGCTCAAGCAGAGGCAGAGAAAGCTGAATGAAGAGGCTAGAAGTGGCCAAAGCTACTCACCAGCTCTGATCAAAACTGACGAATGTTAAAGAGAAAGACCTGCTGCTTTGAAGACGGGTTTCGTTCAAGTTAACTCACTGGGCGGCAATTGGATTGCCTTATTAAACTTCTTGCGAAGAGCGAAGTGTTGGCTGTCAAGCTCGGATTCTCACGCCAACAAAATAAAAATCATCCATTTCCCAAGGCCCTTGTCGGTTTGTTGCACGCGCCAATTGTTGGGCTACCGCGTAAAAATTGGTTTAGTTTAACGGGATTTTTTTCCCATTCGGTCTACACGTCGTGGTTCGCCCGGGACTGGATCAGGATCAGGGGATTATTCTAACCTGCAGCTGTCCATTTTTTTGTGAGTTATTTCGTTCTTCAAGTGCTCCTTGCTCTGCACGTCTGTTTCCATCGTAATCTCGTTCCAACATTAAAATGACGCTTCACCCGTCAATCGGTCCGTTGCAACAATGAATGTTACCCGACTCGATCGGCACTAAGAGTAAGAGTAGGATCCAGACTCTGAAATCGAAATTCTCATTGTTTGTCTTACATCACTACGTGTCATGGCGAGCGAATGTGTTTGCTAAATTCCTGTCCTTTGCCTTTTGTTCATGCAGCGAGAAACGCTATGAGAAACTTCAATTACGCTCTGCTTGATGGCCAACCGATGCGGATCACCCGAGTTTGGCGAAGCGAAAATGAACGTCCAAGTCCTGCGGCCAATATCTTTCTGAAGAACCTCCCAACGGACGCCAATTTCACAGAGAAACAGCTGTACGATGATTTCAGGGCGATTACCGGCCTCAATGACATCCTCTCCGTGAGGATCTGCCGGAACAAGGCTGGACAATCGAAGGGCTGTGGATTCGTTCAGTTTGAAGTTGTCGAAAACGCCAACAAGTGTATGGAGATGCTGAACAACGGGCACTATTTGGTCATGGGTAAAGCCGTGTAAGTTTATCCTGGAGCTATTCCACCCCTCAATCCCAATGAGCCATTATCTTGCTTCCATAATAAATGCCCGAATGGATTTCTCGCTAACCGGTATTTCATCCTACATTATCGACTTACCCGTCTTCTTTTTGGGGGAGGGGGAGGGGGGGGGGGATTTGTTCTTTACAAGCTCACATTACAGTTGTTGGCTGTGTCTTGTGACTACATAACTTCGCCTATGGCTGGACACTATCTATGGTCAGTATTAAGCGAATTCCTCGCGATCGAGGACATCAGACTTGGTGAAGAGGTGAATAGTTCGTACTTTGAATATTTTTCCATTCCTTGAATACTCCATATCGACGTTCCGTTCGGCTTTCTCTATCCTCCTTCTAGGAGCGCGGAGCGGTTCGTGCCGTTCGAGGAGCGACGTCGTCAGCGCGCAGCACAAGCGAACGACTCGGTATACATTAGGAACTTAGGGCCCATGAATGAGGACGAACTTCGACAACTAGCTCAGGGCCCGGAGAGGAATCGTGAAGTCGTCAGCGTCAGGATCGTGATGGACAAAACGACGCTTCAATCGCTTGGTTACGGCTTCGTCACCTTTGCGAATCCTGAAGACGCCGAGAAGGTAAGCTTCTACGCATGCGAGTTGTCCAATCTTTTTCTCCTTGCCGCCATTAACAACCAGGCCTTTTTTCTTTCTTTCTCCGAGTTTGCTTGCATACGACGAAGCGTTAATTATACCCACGCGAACTAATCTCTCTCTCTCTCTCTCTCTCTCTCTCT
>JAOWAR010093544.1:0-12356 GCA_028571005.1 Clathrina lutea | reverse complement strand
TGCGTGAAGGGGTAGCGGTTAAGGGTAAAAGGGAGGTACTAAGGTAGGTGGCGAAAGAGGCGAGTGTAGGTGAGAAGGTCAAAGTAAAGGGTCCCAATGTACCATGATGTACAGGCTGTCTGCCACCAACGGTATCCGGTTTGGCTTTTTCTTCAAGCGCACTTTTTCTGGCCATGGGCCCCGTTCGTCCGAACCCCCGAACCCCCCAGCTGAATGGGTAGACGTATTGGAGACACCATCCTGTCGACACGGGCCTGAACCCAACCCAATGCCCCATCATAACGAAAAATATGAGTTTGCAACGAACTCCCCGGCGAACGTGGGACGACAAAAATATATCGCGATTCAATGTTCCCGATGCAGGCCGTGACCCTGCTAGGAATAACCTACTTATGGAAAGAGGGTTGGGAATGCCAAAGCTAGACATTGCCAAACTCAAGGGTGGGTCACGAGCGAACTTCGGCGGTTCCACTTGCTGTTTCTACACGTCTTCGACGACTTTCCCGATCTCAGAAAATTTCAATACCTCTGCACGTAGACTCTACGTGCAAGGCGGTGCGTACCGGACTGTCTTCCCTTTCGAGGAAACCACGACGCCGTTCTCAAAGCGGCGCTCGGGAAGCGGTACAGACGGCAGTCACTCCTCGTACAGGAAGTGCTCCAGACGTCGGAACTGGCCTGCCCTGCACGGAAAGGACCTTGACCGGGCTACATGGTTCAGCCTCGAGGTCAATTCTATGATATCTCTGTTCAACGCTGTCGGCCAGCAAGCTGACATCCGACCAGCCGCAGAAGTTCGTTGCTGAGCTACCAGAGGCACATGCAATGGGAATTCAGCCGACATTGCTTGCAGAAAAGCATAGAAGACCGAGCAACGACCTATAACTTGGGCAATTGGCTCCGAGAGTAAGAGGACGCCATTGTGATGGTGAGACCTCACATCTTGTCTGCTTGAAAGCCAGACTAACTGGAGTTTCTGGCCAAGCCAACTGGTAACCATGTGCCAGCTGTTGCTGTACTGACAGCGTCGTCCACCTCGACAAACCCGACGAACGCGGGATGAGGATTCTGTGGTTCAAACCACTGGATATCCCAGTGCACGAGATTTAAAAATCTCAGCCCAGACAAAAGAGGAAGCTGGTTCTACGACAACAAACGAAGAGGCCGGAAGTGCGGGGACCTTCATGAGACAGACTTATACCAGTTCATGTTACGCTGCAGGATTTGCAAGAACGTCCACTTGAACATCCTACATGATGTCTAGAATACCGAACAACTGAGGGCACATGTAGGATGTATGCGAGATCGCAAGGTGTTGGAATCAATTGCGCTGAAGGTGGTCTCAGTCGTGCTGCACGGACCCAAAGGCCAGCTGCATGCACACACAATCCTCGACAGTGGAAGTCAACGAACACTGCTATACTCGGAAATCATTCACAAGCTGGGAGTGACTTGAAACCCCCAAAACCTGACCATCAGTACGTACACGAAGGCAGTGGCGTCGTCAAGCGGGGAACTTCGCTGAATCTCGAGGTGTCTCATGCATCATCTCTGCATCAGCGGTACCACTTACATGATGTCTTTGCGGTCTCAAAACTGGACCTACCGGGTCAACGTTTTGACTATCGCAAGCTGTGTGACACCTGGCATCACTTCCCTGACTTGCCGTTTTCCAATGCTGAGCCGTTACCGAAGCTGACGATGCTTATCGATAGCGACAAAGCTAACCTCATCGCGTTGGAGGAAGTCCACCGGGGTCCTTGAGATGCGCCCATTGCCGCACGCACAGCCCTTGGCTGGGTGGTTCAGGGCCGGACAGCACAACCAGACAGCGAGACGAGCTACCTCTTTCTATTGCACGTGCAGCCATCCCTGCATGACGTGGAACGGTTTGCTGCTGTAGACTCCATTTGAGCCGCAGAGCACCACAAGCGGACGCACTCAAAGGAAGATAATCCAGCACTGCAACGACTTGAGTGAAAGTCGATTAGTGTCAACGTCGATGGCAGATGCCGGTACCAAGTCCTGCTTCTGTGGCGAACTGATCCGCCTCCTGCCTTGGCCAGCCACCACAATCGAGGCTACCACGTCCCGCCTACGGTCAGTAGAATGGAGAATCGATCATGATCCTGATCTCATGAATGCATGCTCCGAGAAAATACAGCAGCTGATCGACGGTGGACTGGTTGAGAAGGTGGCTGAGGATGATCGAGGACGGTAGGCTTTCTACATAGTACATACCACACCACGCGGTCCTGAAGGGTGGGAAAGTTCGAGTGGTGTTAGATTGCTCATTTCAATATCGGGGGACCTCCCTCAATGAGCATCTACTTCCTGCTCCCGATTTGGATTGTCCCTACTCGGCGTGTTTCTCCAATGTCGGTCCCATGAAGTCAGTCTGTCATTGGATATCAAAGCCATCTTCCGGCCACCAGGTGCGGATCTGCGAACAAGATGGCCGCTTTCTGCGCTTTTATCGCGTGGCATGGATTGTCACCGGTGACTGGATTGCTACCAGTGACGTGTTGTTGTATTTGGATCAACATGCAGCCTGTGCAAGCTTTGCAGTACGGAAACGCGTGGTCGATCATTGCAGCGGTGAAGATGCAGCGCCCATCCTCAACTCTATGTATGTTGACAACCATTTGACATCTCTTCCAACTGTTGCCGAAGCAGCTGATGCAGCTAGAACCACACGAGCTCTGCTATTGAGTGCTGGGTTTAACTTGGTCAAGGTGTCTAGCAGCTATATCGAGATGCTCTCACTGGAATTCCACCAAATGCCAAGTCAGACGACTACGACTGGATCATGGCGCTGGGTGAGGATTTCGCTGAACTTGCGCTTGGCCTCATCATCAATGGCCGAACTGACCGATTCGACCTTCAGCAACAGGCTCTCCCTGAAAGGGATGTGCACACCCGGCGGACTGTGCTCAACGAGACAGCTAGCCAGTTCAATTCATTGGGGTTCCTGACCCCATACACAGCCAGAGTCAAACTTCTGATGCAGACACTGTGGAATCGTAAGTTTGGTTGAGATGATCCGATCACTAATGGTCGTGATCAAGTACTTCAAAGAAGGCTGGATTGGCGCAACGAGCTGACAGCATTACCGTCAATCTCACTTCCTTGGTGTTTTGTTGTCTCCAGTCACGACACCACCTACCAACTGTATGTTTTCTGCGACACTAACCGGCATCTCTATGGTGCTGTAGCGTACCTGTGCATCAACAGCCGTGACCGAGACAAGGTGACGTTTCTGGCCGCCAAGTGGCGTGTGGCTCCATTGACACAGATGACCATTCCTTGGCTTGAACTGTCGGTGACATGCCTTGGAGTGCAACCGGCTCGAGTTTTGCTTACAGAGTTGACCCTGAAGATCGATGTCACTATTCTGTGGTCCGATTCTACTACTGTCATGTACTGGATCAGGTCTGTTTCCTGCCGATATACTATATATATATATAAGGTATTCGCTGGAACCCGCATCACTGAGATACAAGGGCTTAGATCTTTCACTGCCATGTGGCAATATGTGGACATGGTGAACAACCCAGCAGATGACATCATGATCACTCGAGGCAAGCACCTTGGAGGCCATCAAGCAGGACACCAATGGTTGGATGGACCTGACTTCCTCCAGTTAATTGCCATCAGACGAATGGCCACTGGAATGAAGCAACAAGCTTGGCCGGTCCAGCATTCGAGAAAGTGGAAGTAGTGCGAAAGCTGTACCAATTTGCTGGCTTGACTCCCCCCCCGATCATGAACTCAATGTCAATTCTCTTCGCATGTTCAACATGGCTTGAGATGATTGAAGCTTGCGGTAGGGCTTTGGTCAAATGTGACACTGCCACCGAACCCAAGTTCGTGAACGCTGACCAGCGAGAGGCTGCCGAGTGTCTTTTAGGGCCTGGTCTCATTGCGGCTGAACGCAAACAGCTCAGCGGTCATGACGCTGCGTCTGGTCGCGAATGCTGGTCTCACTTGGTCGGTATGTGATCCGGAGTGGCAGTCAGCCGGAGGTCTGTTGTTATAGCAATCGCCGAAACCATAGTGATAAAAGAAAAAAGTTGAAGGAGGTTGAAGGGCATTGTAATTATTTTTGTAAGGTTAGGAACAAAAGTTCTTGATACTCAAGACCGGAACGTGGAAATGACTATGGCGTAGACGCCGCAGACGCCGAAACGTCTTCTAATAAAATCCTTCTCTTTTCTCGAGCACTTCTTGTCTCAAGAAGTTTTGTTCTAAACCTTAAAATTTTTAAAAAACATATCGACTATGAGTGATGAAATGATGCCTGCCACTGTCGGAACTCAGAGAAGGTTACTACGAATTGCCACTGCCTTGCATACAACTCCCAATACAGCCTGGTATTCACCCACTTCGACAAAATGCTTGGCCTGTCGAGCAATCATTCTGGTGTTGGCGTGGAAGCCTATGGGTCGTTACTTTCGTCAATGGCACTACCTGTCGGCGCTTCAACGCATGCTGCACACCTTGCCTTGTCCAAGCAGGGCGGATGAATTCGTTGACAAACTTCTTCCCCTTCTTCCTGATGCCGTCCAATTTATTTTCATCGCCCTTTCAGGGTTCTCTCTGATAACCAAAGTCAGGTTGCGGGCCTTGGCAAAATCAATCTTCAAAGCATGCTGTCAACGAAGCTTGTCGGTTGTTACCGTCTTTTCCTTTGACAGTTTAATATCGTGCCAGAATCTCATCAACTCTCCCTCCAGCTCGTCACTCGACGGTGCTGCCATCCTCACCGAAGGAGCTGCTTACGATCGATTCATCACAACGCTTGATCAACGGTTGCCAATTCAGCAATTTTTGGCCGTTGGTGGCGAAAATCAGCCCAAAAAAATTTTGCGTTTGCTGTTAAAAGTGCAGCTAGCCGCTCATTTCCATGGATATTTTGCACCGCAGGGGCAATACACCGGCGTTTGACCGTGGTGTGACCAGGCCTTTATTGCTATGAGCTCAGAATGAAGATTTTCACAGAGAAGTCACAGCCGTTGCCAGTGGTCATCCTTTCTCAAGCAGCAGCCATCTAGTTGAGTTATCACCCTTTATGGAAGACGGTCATCTTCTCAGAGTTGGCGGCCGCCTACGTCATACCCAAGATGTCGCCGATGTTGTACAGCACCCAATCATTCTGAATGGACACAATGGTGTCACAGTGCAGCTCATTGAGCATCATGACAGACGTCTGATGCATTCCGGAAGAGAGTGACTCTTACCTGACTTGCGCAGGTGATTTTGGATTGTCCAAGGAAGAGCTCGTCACTTTCAACGCACATGCTTGGAGTGCCGTCGCTGGAGAGGTTGACCGCAGCCGCCTCGAATGGTTCATCTTCCAAAAGTGCGTCTACGCTTGTGTAAGCCACTGTGGCTCCTACAAGTGGCTCCTACAATTGAATGAATCTAACTGAATTACAGAGAAAATGCAAATAATTGTGAGAACAAAGAAAGCAGGGACTAAATCAACAGCAGAAAAAAAAAATTTACAACGCTGAGGCCGTGTTCAAACGCCAGCCTATGCATGAAGGTATTGCCAGTGCAAGGCTCGGGTAGAAGGACCACACTGGAGTAGTCATCAGAAGCAACTCTCCAGCAAGATGGTGGAGCCGTTGGGAGGTGGTGGCAACCACTCACCCACTTTGGAAATGTTCTACCGATGATGTGTTTATCGAATAGAAAAAAACTCTCTCTTTTAAGGTCACAGCTCGGTAACATCACGAACAACGTTTCGGCTGAGCTGTGCTAGCCTTCATCGGGTTCTGAAATGACTTCTTGAAACGGTGGTCAGTAATGCAAAGCGCGCAGTCATTCTGTTGTTGCACCTGCAGTCCCATCCTTGCACTCGATGAATCCCATGAAGCTCTCCCACGCTTGTTTGGATGAGCTGTCCAGGTACCACAGGACGATGGCCATCTGCTTCTTGTTTGCAGCATCAGTAGCATCATCAGCAAGGATGGGGGAAAAAAGGAGACGACTTGACGACGACGAGAACGGTTTTGCGTATGTAGTCTCCACAGCAAGAAATTATCTCATTCTGGATGCATGGGTGTGGTGTAAGTTACCTCTATCCTACCAGTAGCTCGGCAGTGGAAGGTCCTCCCTACTGATTGATCTCCAGCATCCAAACAAAATTGAAGCAGGGCTAGAAAATTGCCAGGGCTGCCATCGGGTGTCTTGCCATCACCAGAAACGAAATCCTCGTTACAATGTGCTCTCAGTGGTATATTCTGCTTGCCACAAAATACGATCATTGACACAATACCAGCAAGCTTCTCCCAGTTCACCGAGCATTGCTTTCCACTCTGGTCGACCAGACGCCGCACAATATCTCCACCTCATTCCTTCTGCTCGTTCATATTGGCAACAAAATTCTCGTACCTCACCAGGCTGTCTTTTTGCACAGTAAAGCTTTCGTACCGATAGCACGCAGTCTTAAAACGTGTCAAGTTGAGGAGTGGCTCCTGGTAGAGCTGGCCAAGTTTGCAGCCTTGGGCCGCAAACATCAGGCATGGGCACGGCAGGTAAAATCCACCGTTCCATCGTCGAGAGTAGACTAGCCACGGATGCTCATGGAGCCACTTCCACTGAAAGCGGCGCTAGCGCTGTTTCCCATCCTGTCGTAAAGTCAGTGTCAGTTCGGTCCCGAAGTAGTTCGAACTTTTCGGCGGAAGAGCTAGTCCGAGGATGACAAGTCCACGACTTTCACCCACTTGGCGCCTCTACCCAAAACGGAACCACGTCGACTAAGGACGGAGCTCTTGCAGCAGCAACTGACGACAGAGTAGACCGCCTTATGCGTCACAGCTGCAACTCAATCAGCGGAAGGATTTGCGCCTGGATGAGGACTTTCGCCAGCAACACACCCGTCGTTTTGAGTTTGTGAGGTCTAAGCTTGCCCAGGATTTTCGCCGTCGCTGTCGGATGGGTGTGCGGTCGTTTTGCCGGGGCCGCTGCTAGAGAGAACGCAGCGATTCTGCTCTGCTGCCCCTTGTTGGTTGACGAGGACATTTGCTCTGACATTGCCCGCACAAGAAAAGGAAAAATCGCAAACCGGGAGTAGAAGGTGAAGACGCAACTGAGCCGACCAATTGAAACCTCGCTGTCAAAATTCACGTAAGAATCGCGGTGGCTTTTTGGACGGTTCGCGTATTTGATCAAGCGTAAGCATACTGTACGCAGTGCGAGGTATACGTCTATAACTAATAGTAATACGTGATCGCATCGAGAGTGCAATCCTTCAGCGCTGGCCATGACGGGCGCTGACAGGGTGTTGACGGGCGCTTTTGATACGACAGCTTGCCTTGGTCGATTACACCCTCGATCGAGGACGCAGCAAGATGCCACGACCAGCGAATGGAATGCTCACTTCAACGCTGCCAGGAGAAAGGGATTGTTCTAAATGACTGACAGAAAGTTCTGTCTGCGGCAGAAGGAACTCCTCTTCATAGGTTACCTCTTGACGGAGGCTGGAATCATGGCAGATCCAAGCAAGAGTTTGGCGATGAAAGAAATACCCGTCCCTCAAGACGTGCCGGCCATTCGAAGGTTTTTAGGAATGGGAAATTACCTCACTAGCTTTGAAGTCGTGCACAGCTAGACCAACCTCTCCGAGCGTTAACGTGTGTCAATGGTAAATGGAAGTGGACAGTGGATTGTGACAAGGCTGTCAGAAATATCAAGGGAGCCATCAGAAAGTATTTTGATCTGGGAAAGAAGAAGAACACTCTCCAGTGTGACATCTCGTCAACAGGACTAGGCGCTGTTCTCATGCAAGAAGGAAAGCCCATTGCATACGCAAGTCGCTCCTTGACGTCGGCAGAGAAGAATTATTGCCAGATCGAAAAGGAGTTGCTTGCTGTGGTTTTCGGCTTGCGCCGATTCGACCAGTATCTATAAGGACTGAGGGTGGAGGTAGAGTCTGATTATCAGCCATTGGAGATCATTTTTAAGAAGCCACTGGTTGATGGACCAAAACGCCTACAGCGGATTACGCTGGCACTTCAATGCTATGACGTGGGGGATTCGCTATTGCTGTTAAGCAGAGTTGTACATTGCTGACCCTTTCTCCAGGGCTTCCCTGCCGGAGCCTGGGTTGCCTGAGGATACCTTCCAGCAGCAATTTGACCAGCTCAAATGCTATGCAGGATGAAATCCCTGTGACGGTGAGCGCATGAACCAGCTGCCAGAGCACACAGCTAGTGACCCCAGCCTGCAAGACTTAATGGGTATCATTCGTGAAGGCTGGCCAGATGACAAGTCAGCACTGCTACAAAGTGCAAACCATATTTCAACCTACAAGATAAGCTCGTAGTTGAAGGAGGGTTTGTCTGCAAGGGAGCCAGAGTTAATTTTGTGCCTAATAGTCTTTGGAAGCTGATTATGGACAGGATACATTATGCACACCTGGGAATCGTCGCCTGTCTTCAGCGGGCTCGCGTCTGTCTACTGGCCAGGTATGAACAAGCAATTGAAAGACTTCATCAGTCAGTGCACAACCTGCCAGAAGCATCGGACTCAAAGCCAACGGCCAGAGCCCTTGATTAAGCATAAACGGCCAGCAATGCCTTGGGCAAAGGTTGGGGCTGACATATATTCTCTGGAAGACCAGATGTATTTGGTAGCTGCCAACTATTGGTCGAACTACATTGAGCTTGATGAACTACGTTCAACAACATTGTCTGTTGTAATACGCTTCATGTCAAGCTTGTGGTACTATGGCATACCAGAACTTGTTACAGATAACGGCCCGCAATTTTTGAGCGACGAATTTCGGGAATTCTCTAGAACTTGGATAATCCGCCATGCGATAACTAGTCCATGTCGTCATCAATCAAATGGTCTGGCAGAAAGTGCGGTCAAGACAGCGAAGAACCTGATAAGGAAGGTTCGTGAGGAGAAAAAGGACGTTTGGGCGGCACTTCTTAGTCAGCGGCCGCACGACGACACCAGCCCAGCGATTAATGAATCGGCAGACACGGGACCTTCTTCCGCTCACTGAGACCTCTCAAGCCGGTAATTACAACGAAGGTTTACATCCGGAGATCAAGAGGAAGAACGAAAAGTTTATAGGTAAGGGTGGTTGCGGATCACGGAACTTGCCAGCACTTGTACCGGGAGACAAGGTATGGGTAAAACCCACCAAACTTGGTCTGCGCAAGTGGCAAGAGGGGAAAGTGTTGAAGCAAAGAGAGTTACGATCATATGACAATCTCGATCAACGGAGGACTGAGGTGCAGACGAAGTCGGGTGGACCTCAAAGGTTCCTGATTTTGAAGATTGGTCAGAGGAATTGGAAGGAGAGGTTGAAATTGAAGACACACCTCCGAGGCGTTCAGGATGGCAACTAGCATACTTAAAAGTTTATTTTCAATTGAATTAGTTTTTAAGTAAAGCACATTGTAGGGCCATCGTCATTTGTGTCAAATCAGAAAAAGGGGGATAATGTGTTGGCACGTGTGAGTTACACCTGTTTCGAGTTACACCTATCAATGTGTGAGTTGCCCTACTTTGTAGATGATTATTCGTACATAATTAAATAGACATCGTTTTGCTGGTAGCGTCTTTTTTTTTTTTTTTTTACAAGGAGTCTGGAATACATCCCTTGACAAAACAGTATCCCCATGAAGTGGTCTTAACTGTTCAAACGGTCCATGTTGCTTGACATCCCCATCGGTCGTCCAGTCAAGGGGCCAAGGCTTCTCTGAAGCTGACGTCCTTCATGATCGGTTCGTTACTGGGAAGCATGAGTTGGAGCATTCGTAATCTCTGTTTGTTTTCAAAAGTGGCAGAGCTCCGCAAGAATAGGCCCGGAATTTAACAGCCATGGCTGTTCAGGGCTATGGCGTGACATCACATGGTTTTGCTACTGACGAAACAAAATCATGGTGCCGGCGCCGGGCCCTGCACTAAACATGCTAAACATGCGAAACATGCCGCAACGGCAGTCTGCCCACTCTAGCTCGAGCCGGGTCTAGCTCTGTCTTGCGGTGAGTTTACGATTGTTGTCCGAGTCGACGCGACACCAAGGTCTCGATTATGACCAGCGCATGCATATATAACTGGCGAGATCCGGCGAGAAACAGGGATTAAATTCCACGATGATGAGATGACACACCAAACCGTCTCTCGTTGGCAGTCGATATGTGGCGGTCAGCCGATGCCTTGGACTTGGTAGCACTCTTCAAATGAGACACATTGCGCGCCATTTCACCAGCGCAAGCTGCGACCGCTAGATTTGTGGCCAGATCTGACATACTGCTGAATAGACCGTTGTAATCGTCTCTGTTGCCTCGTACAAAGAGCAGGACTGGTGTAAGTACTCTTTGGATCGTTTTGGAAGTTTCTTCGACGGCAGCTGCTGAACGTTCGTGATCTCCACCTGCAATCAGCCACAGCCACTCTCCGCCGCTCGACCTGCGAAGCGATCGGTCTCTCGATCGATCGCGGCAGGCTTGACGTCGACAAGGCTTGCATGCGGCTAAACCTCTCCTGGCTGTCGGAGCCAAGCCAAACGGTCACTTTCCGCTGAAGCCGCGGTAAGCATACCTTGTTCCCGGCCAACGGACTCTTCCTTCAAGATGTCATGATCAAGTACTTTTTCTTCTGTAGTTCCTGTCTTTTGTGACCAGTCAGTCTTCTCCACCGCCCCCTCTGGGAGCACGTCCCTACCAAGAGCCTACAGTCAGCCTTCACAGCTGTATACTGAGCATATCGCGCCAAGGGTCTCTGATTGTTTGAACCAGGTAAGAACATAACTGTCCGCGTGTGAAGGAACTGAGGTAGAGACCAAATGAAAAAGAAAAAAAAGAGGATAATCAGAATAGTTTAAGTTCGGACTTCTGATTATAGCCCCAGCGGCACGGCAAATGGGTGGTGTGGCCATTGGCTCACCGTTGGGACCTGCTCTTGGCGAACATCTTCCTTGGCTACTATGAGAAGAAAATACCAGAGAACGAATGGCCGGAGCTCTACTTTAGATAATGTGGATGACATCTACTCCTATTTCGCAGATCAGAGGCAAAGTGTCAGGTTTGGCGAGCGGCTCAACAACCTCCATCCTGCGTTACGTTTCACGTGAGAGGGTGAAGAGGAAAATTCAGTACCGTTTCTTGATGTCAAAGTAAACCAATCCGATGGCGCATCTGGAATTGAGACATATCCCTATATGGGAAGAAAATATTCACCGGCTTATACACCCCGGCCTTGGGACTCTTTTAGTCCAACCAGCTATAAGATTAATACCGTCCGGGCTCTTGCGAATTGGAACCGTCGCATCTGTTCACTGACTAATGTTGAGTTCGAAATGGAACGCTTCGCGAAATATTTCATAGGAACGGATGCCCCGGGTATGTTCTCGACAGGTACCTAACTTCCAGCGTTCCAGTTTTGACACGAAAATTTGGACCATGCCCAGTTGTCATTCGTCGGGTCCCAGACGGGGAGCAGCTTTGTGGGAGCCGGTATGTAGGCAAGACCACCGAGGATCTTTCGGAGCGAATTAAACAACATGCACCGAGACATCTCGCGGAGACTGCTGTTTCTGATTGCAAGCGACGCGGACGTCCTCCGAAGAAAGATCGACCACCGGACGAGTACCAGTCAGCCATCGCACGCCATCTTGCAGAGATTGTATCCTGCAGGAACGAATATTCCAATGACCAGTTTTCTGTTTTGTCAAATGCACGCACTAAGTGTCATCTAGATGCGTTGGAAGCGATGTTAATTCATGTTCAAAAGCCTATATTGTGTAAGCAGAAGTCTTTTGTCAGTAGCCTTACGTTCATTTTGTTGCCTCCCCCCCTCTTCTTTTTGTACCTGCATCTGTTTATATTCACACACCTGTTTTACACTTTTCACACTTCTCATTTCACGTGTCTTCACCTAAACTCTTCCCCTTATAACGTTGTCTAGTTGAGTTCATATTTTGTCCCATGTATACCGCTGACGAAAATGGGAAGAAAACTTGTTCCGGTAAGAATCTGACGGAGAAAGGAGTAGATTCTACTTTGTTTCTATTTTTAGGTATATTGGCCTTTTTTGGTCTCAGCGTCGGCTGTTCGGCCTTTCATTCGTTTTTTTCATTTTCTCGTCAGTGGTCAGGTCGGGATCCGGAGAAAACATGCTTCCTGCTAACTGCAGATGTACATTTTAGCGACCTATTCTGCTTCTTCTTCTTTTTTTCCCCCTCAAGTCCAGGGGAATCACCTAAAGTTTCCTAAGTTGAGTGTACCCCCAAAACAAATGGCGAACTTGCACCTGGGTGAAGTACTCTTGCATTCCAATCTGAAGAAAGAGAGAGAGAGAGAGAGAGAGAGAGAGAGAGAGAGAGAGAGAGA
>JAOWAR010093433.1:0-12357 GCA_028571005.1 Clathrina lutea | reverse complement strand
AAACTCGGAGTAACAGGACAAAGTCTCCCTCTCCTTTCCTTTGCCTATTGTGTATATATATATATAAGTAAGCAGAGGCAAAAGTGGGTCAGGGTGGGTAGGTTCATTTACCTATAAAGTCTAATATTTATGTTTGCTTCAAAATTGAAACCCAGAGGGCTGTGGTGAGACATATGGGAACAAATTTAAAGGATGGGAGCCTTCAGTAATTCCATCTAAAAACATAGTTGATTGGCCAGTATTCATCTATAGGAAACTTTCCACCTAAGAGGAGTGATAAACTAACACTTGCACAAAGGCTTTTAAAGACGTGATTGAATAAGGCCAGATGTTACATTGAAGTTGTGTAGTTGCACAGGAGTAACTCCAAAAACCTGACTGCGCTTTCTAGCTGTTTCAGTGCGGTTGCTAAGTTGGCGAAGTGCGAACAGTGGCTATTTCTTTCTTTTCCCTTCATATTCCGATTCCGATTCCGGCATTCGGGCCTCCATCAAACATCTTCTGTTTTGGAGCAGACTCTACCAGAATCTCCTCACCATTGTGTTTTGACGCAACAGGTTGAAAAAGCAGAAGCAGTGTTCGCGAGGCTCTCAGCAGAGAGCAAGACAAAGCTACCACCAGGAAGACAGGTGCAGTCTTTGTTAGTTTTAACACAGATGATTAGTTGAGCGTTTTTGAAACAATGGGCATAATTACCTTAACTTGATTAGCCTAGTCGATTCTCGCGCCCCTATTCAATTAGTTGTGCATGCTGCCGATTTGCCTGCCATTGGGTCTGGCGTTAGCCAGTAATATCAAGGAGTTTATCTCAGAAGCAAAATCCTCGTAAACACCAGCCGATTTTTTGGCTTACATTTAATTGAAATGTTTCCACCAGTTGCACATCTGCATGTTTTAAAGATGTGGTCTTCAAATACATACCATCTTAGTTTTTTCCGTAACATTGGTGGAAACCTACCATCTAAACGGCATTATTCTTTTTTTTTTGTCTTCTCGGATGGATGTCTGTAGAAAGCACATATGTCCCCTCTACACAATGGAGGACTTTCTGGATATCATGTGGTCATTGAGTTCTGAAATGCTGTGTAAGTCATGGTACAACCTCAAAAACTATTCAAACTACCAGAAACAATTCACATGCTTCCACGAAAAAGTTGAAAATACATAACTTTCTTCTAGCCCACACCATGATCGTTGCTCCTTTTCCCAAGAAAAGACTTAGCAGTCGGCATGCCCCCACAGCTCAAATGTGTGCGTTATGTTTTTGTTTTTATTTTTATTATTTCCTATTAATTATTTTTGTTGTTTATTAGTTTGTTTATTTATCTTTTTTTTTTCTTAATTTATTTCCCTATTCAATTTTCCATTTTATCCCTCCTTATTCGTTTTTCCTGCTTTATCCTACCTTTCCATTCATCTCTCACACTCTTCTGCCGGAAATGCGTACACCGGGATCGCTGCCAAGCTACACGCTACGCACGCAAGAGTTGGGCACTTCCCCGTACCATAACGGCACCGTGACCCTGGACTCAAATGATTCAGACAGCCGCCAGCAGTCATACATTCTTCTCTCTTCTCTTCTTTTTTTTTCTCGCCATTTTTGGCTTACCTGATACAGCCCTGTGACTCCATCCTGTCTTGAGATAGGTCCTGAAACAGGTGGCCATAGAAGTGTCTAGATTTCTTGTAGGATGTTTTCTTGTATTGGTTTGACAGTGTCTCAACTGATGAAATGCACCTTCTGCTGCTCTTGGAATTTTTATTTTGCAGGCTGACAACCGAATCACATTTCACCTTTCCTTCTAGTCCTACTATTCAGCTTTGCATGCATTTGCCACAACGAACAAGTTATTTAAAATACATATATTAACACACACACAGCCACTTCTGTACCCATGGCCATTTCAGTTGGGCTTGCTGTACAAGTGAGGTTGATCTGTTTGGTTCTCTGAAGACAGCCAAAATCCAAAAAACAAAAAACAGTTGATTGTCCTGCTAGGAACCCATGGTGTAGCAATATTCCTTCCAGTTGGCAAAAGTGCTGTTACTCTTGGGCTTGCAAAGGATTGGCACATGCTGCCATGGCCTTTGTCAGGCTCTAAAATGATGGAAAAACGTGTAAAGTACTAGCGCTTGCACAGAAGCCAAGACGAAGAGAAACTGTTGGAAAAATCAGGTGGGAAAGATCACGGTTGAGGTAACGTGTGAAATAAACAGGAAGAAGGAACAGCAAGGTACAAAGAGAAAGAGAGAACTGGCATCACTCAGGAAACTGGCCTAGAGGATATTAATCCTAACTCAAGTTGGGGACATCCTTGACCTGGTTTATCCCTGCGTTCTTTTCCCTGATCAAAAGTGCTTTTTTCACTGTTTCTCCCATTTCATAGCACAGATCAATAATGAATATACACAAAGCAAGAAATGGGACATCTACAAAATATCTAGGAAGGTATCTATACGCTTTCTCTAAAGCTATACCAATTGAATGAAGCCTAGGCCTAAATCATGAGCACCAGAAGGGTAGCATGGAGCTTAAGCCATAGGTTTTGACAAAAAAAATAGTTGTGCTGAAAATCCGAAACACGAACTTAACTCTGGCACGCAAAAAAGGGTAGATATTATTATCTTGATGTAGGAATCAATAACTAACTTAAGGCTGACCTTTTTTTTTTTTTTTTATCTCTCTCAGCTGTAGTGGTACTTCTCCCAATTGTGAAATTCCTGACACAGCAAAAGATGTTCTTCTTCACATGTTTTGGTGCGGTACTTCCTCTGGCAGTTCTACTCATACCAGGCCTCAATCTGTAGGTTACTGACAGAGTGGTTATGACATAACTTTTGGTAATTTGCTCTCATTACCAGTGCAACTGATTATGCTGGTAAGTTGGAGGTTGATTAATTAAGTAGTAGGCCGTAAGTCACTGTGGACACTCAAGCCAGGCAGAAATGTCACAGGAGTGTGCAATTGACAACATAAACTTCATGCAAACTTGTAAGATCGAGCAAAGTGGTGCCACCTGATAGGTGAGCATCGGAATTGTGATTCTTGACTGTGTTCCACCTTTGAAATTGGACAAAATTTCTACCACTCTTGCTTATCAAAATATTTCACTGCAGTAAATTAACGTAATCGGTGCGCAATGTCAATCAAAATCAATAGATTATTTTGAATATGGATGGGTTTTTGAACAATAGTAGGAAAATTCACAAAGGATTGGACATTCCGTTTTTGCTTGTTCTAACCTGTAAACAATTTTTTCCTCTCTTGGTTCGAGCTCTGCTACGGATAATCACTTCTGCATTTGCTTGCCTTTTGCTGTGTTCACTTGCCTGTTGTTTGCTGCAACCTGCACCCACTCAAAATGTTCTTTGATCAGTCGGAGCGGTCTTTGACCAGTCGGAGGCGTGTTTGATTAGGCGATGCGCCCTCCGTCCGCCAACAGTAACAACCTTAATTCACTTTTCCGCTGGAACCTTCGCTCACTCCTTTCTTTCTTCAATTGGTTGAGGAAAGGCTTTGAATGGAGCTACTCCTTTCTCCTTGCCACTTTTCTTGATGCAGATGAACGCTTTGATGAAGAGATAATTGTAGAAGGAACTTCGATCAAACTCCATCGATATCAGATGACATTGTTGGTTTGCAAATTCCTTCAAAAACAGGCAAATATTCCATACGTTACCAATGACGGCGTTGCACACGCTGTCATGCACATGGAGTGCCAACGACACTAACAATTGAACTGTCGACTGTTGAGCCACATTCGGAACCTCGTTCAGCATGCCAAATATAGATAAAGCTATTGTCTCTAAATCAGTTGTTCTCCATGATCCAGCTTTGGAAATGCAATTGATTTTCATGAATGCATGAATGGAAGAAAGGAAAGCACCTCAGTCAAGTCAAAGAATTGTGTGAAATGCCACAGAACACGAACCAAAGTGCGAGCCAGGCCCGGAAATCGTTTAGGTCAGAGCCGTTTTTCGTGATATGCTTGACAAAACTGTCAGTATCAAGAACGCTTTGAATCAACTGGAAAGTGAATGTTCGCTGGTGCTCGTGTAGTATGTTGGACCGATTTTTTGTAGCTTGCCTGCTACTAATCTTGCACTCTGAGGGAGAGAGTTATTTTTGCTGGAAACATGAGTCATGGCGATGAAAAAAAGATTCGTCTGAACTTTGATGCTTCTTGAACACTTTTGTAGAGTATCAGTCCTTCATAGCACAAGCCTGTTTGACTGGTCCCTGCAGAAGTGGAATGTCCACAGAATGTTGGAGCCATTTTCACTTCACTGGGAAAGTTGAGTGCTGTCAGATTGTGTGTGTCAGATTGTCAAACCGCCTGACCGACAAGTATTCGACACTTTCCTTTTTGGCTCCTTTGTGACATTAATATGGAGTCGGGCCATTTCATCACCATCTGGTTCCTTAGAGGTGAAGCTGACAGCGTAACTCCAGGTAGAGTGGGGTGACAGCCAATGCGCACAGACATCAAAGGCCACTGCGAGTACGGTCACTATCTCTTTGCCTTTCTGGTCACAAATTTGGGCATGTTCTAAAAGAAATTGACGATCCCGTTAATCTGGAAGAGAAAAGGTAGGTTCTATCCACACGAGGGAAGTTTGCCATATAGAGTGGCCAATTCACATTGGCCAAGCACACTCTCCGGTCACGATGACCGGGTTGCAGACTTACAAATCAGTTCTTTTTTCGAATTACCAGGCAGTGGAAGGGAAAATTGCTTTCCATGGCCACAATTATGTCCAAAACAAGTTAGAATTAGAACCCGTTACTTGAAGGACGAGTGCTGCTCACTTTTCTCCTCCAGTGAGCGGGTATGAACAAATTTTAATGTTTCAGAGTTGTATGATTTTGTTGCTTACTTTTTACCAGCACTCAGAGCATTGCCCTGGTCTTCGTCAGTCGAACATTTCACGCAGCCTTCAAGCAAGGATACACGAAATACACCTCAGAGGTATTGTCGTAGCTCTGTGCTGAGTTTTTGTCGATCCGTTCCAGAGATGGACTAGCAGCTGAAACACTAGCAGTATTCATTAACTGTTTGCTCCATATGAACACCGGCACAAACCCGCAAGCTTGCCAAAGCCAGCACTTCACAGATATACTTAGGATAGTTTTTGGCAGTTTCTGCATTTTGAACAGTTCAGAAAGGCTTGTTTGTTTTAAATACTGCTTTCCTGGTCATTTGACAACAGTTGTTCCCTTCCGTTAGTTGAAACAAGGGAGTAGGGATTGTTCTGTGTCTGGCAGTCATAATTCGCCTCTGCCTTTACGCCATTCGGGGCAGGGGTAAGTCAATTGTCATGAAATCAAATGAAAGTGCTGGAGGAGTGATAGAAAGGCATGTCATTAATTTTTTGCAAATAAAAAAATGGAGCATCATGCACAGCCTGGCATAAGGAATAGCAATCCTTTCCAGAAAAGGTCATTGATCATTTGGATATTTGGTATCACCAGATGTCAGTGCATGGGTGTCATATGACTTGGAAATTGGGCAGAGGTTGTTACCTTAGGACGATTTTGCCACATTTGTGTGCCCTGCGGCTGGTTATTGCTTGAGCCACACTGCGTAGAAGATGTGTAAACGGAAAAAGAAAGCCTTACCCCTTCTTCCCATTTTCAGTCGTTGTCCATGAAATTGAGAACAGTGACAAGATGAAAACATCTTCATCTTATTTTGTATTCATGTTTCATACTCAGGTGCTGGCTACTGAGGATCTTTTCACTGGCAAAATTAAATGCTGTACTTCACAATTGCGTGTGTCCTGGCACGATCGGGGCAACTCTACCACGAAAGCACTTAGAGTTATTCGCCAGTGATAAAATGGAATATCCTCAATTGTGTCGATTCTGTTTTTCCGCTTGCTGACTAATTTTGTTATTGTACGTACTCACTTCGATTTCTCTTTCCACGTTCTTCTGTTTCTGGCAGGATCTGCTGTATTTGAACAACCCGTAATCGGGAAGAACTACCAACACACCATGTCATATCTTCAACCATTACCCTGGCCAGGATGAAAATGGCACCAAAACATGGGGTTCAATGCACATTTCATCACGATCTTTCTACGTTTTCTGGATGTCGACTTGTTTTTTTTTTTTGTTTTTTTTGCTAACTAGAGATAATGAACCACGCTTTCCAGACATGGCTTTTCAGGAAAGCCTAAAAGATGGCAAGATAATATGCAAAAAGTAGATTCTTCAAGAAAGTGAAATGTTAACGTGACGAGTGTAAGAATGAGAAGAGAAAGAAAGGACAAGGGAGGGCTTGAACCCGCGCCGCCATTGCCTCGCACAGCCTAACCGGTGCTCTGCGGTTTGGCTGAGTGGCTGGAGAGAGAAAAAGTGCTCTTTGATTGGAATGACTGTAAAGCAGACCAGTCCTGGTATCTAGGTTCAGAGCACCGATCAGTGACGCGCCCTGAGTGTCCAGGCTCTTATACAATTTGGGCGATTATAGATGTTGTACCTTGACCTTATCACCTCATATTCCTTGCTGTTCATAAAGTACGACAAGGTTTTCATCTCTACAGTTTCCAGACATCGTGACTGGGTGGTCAAAAACGACAGCTTAATTTTGTGAGATGTTTTGAAAAACAGAAAAAGAACATGCAGAATCCTGCATACAGGCAAGGCTTCATGCTATCTTATCATGGGGAAAATGGGATACGAAAAGTTTTGCCTGGCTGCTGAGGATTGATGTGTTTCCGGTATGCACTTCTAGATCTTTATTTGACTTTCATTCCTTTTCTGGTAGATGCCAAAATGGCTACTGTGCCTGCAATTGCGGCATGCATGTATTTCGATGCGGCAACATAGCACAAGGATTGATGTGAATGCAATGTCCGCGTCCATGATAATTAGTCTGCATGGAGAGGCCAGCTTCCATTGGTCAGTGCTCCAGCTCGGGGCTCAATCGTTGTAGAAACATATTCTTTTCTCTGCCATCGGTTTTCTTTACGTTTTTCTAAGACTGAAGAAGCCAGAAACTTCGACTTGTCTACTGGGACTTTGTTCCATCCTTGTTGTGCAAAAAAAGGCAGAAACAGCAATGAATTCTAAAGGAGTTCAGGAATTCAAACAGTTCAATGTGCCCCACTGTATGGGCAGAGTTGGGGCAGGGTGGACTCAAAGTCGATATTGTTGAGGATATCTAAAAAAAAAGCTGCTCTCCTCAGTGAAATCTGTCTTTTTACGCTGCATGAGACTTGTTCTCATCTTGCCTTTGATTACTCTGTAGATTTTTCCCGAACCGTGTACAATGATGAGAAAAGATCTAGACGAGTACCATGTTATGGCAATAGATACCAGCTGAAGCTCCAGTAAGACTATCTTTGGCATACTGAATGGTTCAATTCCATTTACTTGCCGTGTGATACTGTGCTGACGTATCTCCCATGGGAGGCGTTTCAGAGGAATTTTGCAGAAAAGGAAAGGAAGTACTTGTATATCTCTGTGATGTGCCGTGAACTTTGCCAACTGCTTCTTGCCCAGATCCAAAGTCTGTCGAAATGTAGGTTGACTTTCCACGGTGTCTGCAACTTGCTTGAGTTAAAGTAAAGGATGACGACACATTGCAACATTTCTGAGACGAGAAGTCAGTTTATCATTTCACACCAGTGGAGAAGAAAATATTTATAGGCCGTGTGATATCCCTCATGAAAGAAATAGGAGTGCCAGTTATATTCTGTTAGTCATACTTAGGAGAACAGAGAAAGAAAACATATACACTAAACGAGAAAGCCTACTGACATCGCAGAGAAAAGAAACAAGCGGTTGATATTCTTGGTTCCAGTTGGGAGGGACAATTAGACATCCATTTTCTTTCTCAGAAGAAGTGCCATGGTGAGTTTACCTCATCAGATGCTTGACGTTTCGGCCAGGATGTAAACTCACGATGGTGCTAAGACAAAATTGGATGTAATCATGTACGTACATGGTGTTTCCCCCTCCTAACGTGAGGAGGTGTTATCAACGACATTTTAACATACAGGAACATCTTGACCCCACATATTAAATTCTCCCTGGAGACCTTTTTCTTTTATAATCCTAGTGATCTTGATACACGTATTCCTCAAAATCCTTTAACGTAGCGTCCTCAAAAAAACCGATGTGGAAAACACCTAAGTGAAATGCTTCTAACCTCTAACTAACATGTCCATTTTTTTCTTGCATTTTCAAGCTCAGGCAGAAAATGCACAAGTATTCTTTTATGCTGTGTATGTGTTACTATGACAGCATTCATTGAACTTGATTCAGCACTTTTAAATGTGGAGACACGTCCAAACAAATCCCGATCCAGCCTGATCTACTTTCCGAATATTTGAAGCTGCAAGATAATGAGTTGAAATCAAAGAAGAAACCTGAAAGTGAAGAGGCAGAAGGGCACTTTACCGCTCCGACATTTGGCGCCGTGCACAGCTGGAATGCCACAATCTGCCATTTCTGCAAACTTGCAAGAAAATTGGCACAGTGGTGACTGGTCATGTGCAGTTGGAGTGCCGATAGCTTACCAGGAGCCACTCCCATTGCTGGTTGTCCAGGTGGCAGAACTGGTAACCTCGATCGTGGCACTCCAGCTATCTTAGGCGATAGAGTCGCAGGTTCAAGCAATCTGTGTCTTTTCCTTTCTCCCCTCATTCATATTATCACTGAAAATAGGTAGAACCCGATACCCCCTCACTCCCTCCCTCCCTCCCTCCCTGGACTGTGCACGGCAGGCGCCCTAGCTTGATCAGAAAATAATAGTTCAAAGAAAGTAGTAAGTTATTGCAAAACGGTCTGGAATGTATCGCTCTAATAAGTTCCCATTCAGCACACGAAACAAGGGACTATAATCAACCGAACAAGGAATATCTTAAGATAATATTTGAGTGATTCTGACTGGGTTAACATATCTTATTGAGTCATACAAGCTCACCAGTCAAAATTTTTTTCCAAGACGGTTCGGCAACCTTGCGCTTGCCTTCCTCAGTTGACAATAAATTCAGTGTACAGAAGACACACTGCTTTAGCCCTTTAATTTTAATTTGCCCCTTAATTGCATTTATTTGTCGCCCTTCCCCATGAATGTCCTGTGAATGTCCTATGAATTAGCACCCAACCCACCATGTTATCTTTGTCGCCCTTCCCCATGAATCGGTCCTGTGAATTAGCACCTACCCACTAAAGCTTACAGTATACAAAAGAAGAAGAAGAAGAAGAAGAAGAAGAAGAAGAAGAAGAAGAAGAAGAAGAAGAAGAAGAAGAAAAGACGATATGGAGAGAGAGAGAGAGAGAGAGAGAGAGAGAGAGAAAGAGACAGAGAAAGCCAGAGAGCAGATGGGGAGTAAAAGAGGTATTCAAGTCTAAGGTCACAACAGAGCATTCCACACTGCACTCCTCTCGAATCCTGTGTCACGGTTGATGGCTAGCTTTCTCTGAAAGATATGGAACGCTTCTCGTGTTTTTCTTTCCTTCCCTCCACTTGCTCGATCAATGACTTTTAGGCAAAGGGTTAAAGCAATGTGTCTTCTGTTCTCTGAATTTATTGTCAACTGAGGGAGGCAAGCGCAAGGTTGCCGAAACGTCTTGGAAAAAACTTTTGACTGGTGAGCTTGTACGACTCAATAAGGAATATCTTCATCTACGCAAGTGGTATCAAAGACAAATACGTCGCTCCAATAGCGTATCGTCAAAAATACTGCCCTCTCGGTCAATCCCGCGAACGCCATGTTCAAGAGTACTACATGTAGTTCCACGTTATCGATCCAGTCATAATCTTACTTTTATACTGTCATCACCCATGTAATATAAACGTAATGTTCCCATTCAGCCCACGAAACAAGAAACACCGAACAAGGAACATAAATCAACTGGCCGGCCATGGACAAAACATAAACATATAACACCGGTACGTGCTAACCGCACGTGTGATCTTGCATGTGACTTCATGCATATGAACACCACAATCGTCATTATACAGTCTCAGCTCTAGCGACGCCGGAATAATACCGGAAGGAGTCACCGGCCGTAGGTCTTATATGCATGCGCCATGCGCTAAACAAGTGCACTTTGCCTTTGGCCAACGAAGCCCTGCAACACGTGCAAGACAAACTCTCTCGAAAGTTGAAAGAGCGAGCAATTGATTCGTAGTACCCGATGATATTGGCTGAGGTCGTGCGTAAGGACTTTCTTTTGTCCTGCAGAGCTGAAAAGCCCAAGGTGCCACCAAGATTGATGCTCGGGAAAAATTGGAATTCCATTTTCCCCACTCTCCACCAGGCAAATGCACTTCTTGCCGGGCCCGTTGAACGTTGAGGCCGAGCCGCTTTGCAATCAGTGGGAAAGACCAATGCTAGTCTCCCTCTCTGCCAACTCCCGAAGAGCGAGAGGTTTCACAATTTGCAACGAAGAGCTGGCGCTCCATACCGAGATTCGCGGTGTTGCTCAACAGTCGCCAGGCACTGATCTTCCAGGCTGAGATCAACAGCGCCCGTTCCGCCGCACTCACTGCTGAGCAGCGCTGCACTGTTCGGCCCTTCTAAGCACAGGAGTGCTGAGACCGAGCTTTGGCGGGAAGAAGAACAGAATTCGACGAGCAACTGGTGGACATTTGTCTCTGACCATCTAGAGCCTTTCAGATGATGGCCTCGTCTTCCAAGACCGGATATGAAATGCTTCCTGCCCGTCGGGAAGCTTTCGTGAAAGAGAGTAAGCTGTAGAGTACCAGCTGCTGAGCGGACGATAACTGTGTTTTGGTCCTATTCCGTCGTGCTAGGCTATTTCCTCATTCACCTGCCCGCCCTGAGTTAGAAAACATACTGTAATTTACTGTAACTAACGTCCCTGCTTTGTGACGTCACGTTTCGCAGAAAAAGACTCGTATACAGTCGACCAGGCAATTACCAAGATTGGTTGCGGAACCACATCCTGGCTCGTTGTCCTGTGGGCGCATTTGACTTGGGTAAGTTATGGTATATCCCGCCCCATAAAACTTGATTCACGAAAGCTGCAGCTGATGAAGAAGCGTCGCCTAGCCGGAAAGTTTTGAAACTGAAATGCAAGTTGCAGCAAGGAGTGAGAATGAATGAGAGAAGACCCTCTGCATTTCTACTCAAAGTCACAATTGCCTCATCTCTGATGTCATCTTGCCAAGCTTCATACGCTTGTACGTACTTCCCTGGTCACAGGAAGAAATTACAGTGCAATCAAAAAGTTCATTTTCCTGAAAAGCAACAGTTGATCTTCTCACATTTAATTTCTGCTTTCCACATCTGGAAATCCTCACCTGCAGACCCTGGCATCATTTAGCCACGAATAGGCTACAGTGAACCACACGCCAATTAGCAATGCTAGCAAATGTCAAGCACGTATTCAATCGCATGACCCCTGTTCCTAACCTGTATGGCACATTTTTCATATGCATAGGCATTTGTTGGCTCAACCATTGGTGTTTGGCCAGCCTTGCTCACCACATTCGCTCGCTGTGACCTGCATGGCTCATCATGGAACATTAAGCACATCGGTCTGGTAAGCCGTGAAATACTATCCAGACCAGGCTCTTCGGACTTCGAAAGGTGGGGGGAGGGGGTTGGGGAGTGCAACTCATCAAGCATCAAGAGAAACCGTAGACTGAGGGTCATCAATCTTCAGGTGTAGTGAAAGAATACAATAATATTTATTCACAATGAACCCTGCACTATATAGTAACATAAATTGAATAATGTAACATTATCAGGCCACACACCATCAAGATGACACCAAAAAGAGACAGGAATCTCAGCTGGGAAAGCATTTTACTATAATCATTCTTTTCCAACACCAGCATAACTTTATTTCAAGGCAACGTTTCGGCAAGGCTGTTCCAGCCTTCTTCAGGACTTGAAGAATATACAGAGCAACCCTATCGAATCGCTGTTTTTAAAGCAAACTCATACTGGTGTTGGCAGGAATCTTTGCAAATAAAACCTTAAGCTTAATGCTTGCTTCTAAACAGAATGTTCAAGTTTCTTCAGATAGATTACTGCCTCTTTCCCGGAAATCATCGGGGTACACAAGCAGCCGTTTCAGTGGGGACTGTGGGAATAAAAACAATCCACAGATTGGTGCAGAGGATAGTGGGCCAGCGCAAATAGCTCAATCCGTGAAGGAGAGCCTGGGAATATAATCTACCTGCGTTTGATTTCTAGTCTGAGCTTCATGTGCACTGTCTTCTTACTTTTTCCTTATTTTCTTTTGGTCTTCCTCTCCTCCTTCCGGCTTTGTTCCTCGATCTGAGATGGATGACATTACTAAGAAGAAGAGAGGAAAAGAAGACACGGGAGAGGGCTCGAACCTACGGCGCCATCGCCTAGCACAGC
>JAOWAR010093322.1:0-12357 GCA_028571005.1 Clathrina lutea | reverse complement strand
AAAATCTTCAACCGGGTCTGTGACCCGGTTGACCCGGTTCTGGAGCAGGCACTGAGTTGGACCAAGGCTTACCCGCCCTGGATAGGCTTAAGATCACATTCTGCCAAGCTGAGGAGCAACGCGTAAGTGCATAATGATGGCGCGGATTTTTGGTAAAGCTGTAACCGCATATTTTGGCCAGAAGGCAAATGGATACGAGGTAGTAAAGGAGCCAATTGGAAAATGTCAGAGCGAAACAACCAGATTTCGGCTGAAAGGCTAGACCACCGCTTGACGGAAGTAGAGGAAGCTCGGGTTATCCCACCAGTAGTGGCAAGAAGAAGGATGAAACTCGATCTTTTGACTTGTAATGTGATGCGTTATCCCTCCTTTCCTTCAAGTGCTGGCTCACCAATGAATATGATTGTGCTAACAGATAACTAAAAAAATCATTTTCGTTTACGTCCACGTTTCCGTGCGGGAAGCCGTTTTGTCTCCACGTCACGGCTGGTGTTTGGGCCCTATCGTGCTACCCATTTGCAGCCCATAATACGAAATAGCATGGCAGCCGACGGCGCCAAAGCCGCTCTGTTCTGGAATTAACGCTCGAAAGGAGCCTTAGGGGTGAGCAACTGAAGAAATAACACGCCCACCACTGTAACCTGAACAGTAGGTGGGGATGGGGAGCTCGAGACCACAAGGCCAGGTGCTGGAGTTTTAGTAAGTAGAAAACGGTCGTTTCCTGTCGATATCAGGACGTTTCATCCCGTGTTTCACATTCACTCCCGAGCTGCAGCTCCTTTGCCATTGGAAACAACTTCAGGTTTGTTTACGTGACGGCACCTGACAATTCTCTGCCTCACGCGGAGACATCCTAAGCTGGATAGCATAAATTAAAGGCCACTGAAATAGCTGGAGTCAGTTACGGTGAGCAGCGCTCCTTTGAGCTGGTCGTCTCCGTTGTCCCCTATGTGCAAAATGTAGAGCTCGAGTGAAAGCTGTTTCCCCTAGACTTCAGCTGATCTTGCAATTGGCATGCCCCAGGAGAACTAAGACTACCTAAACAACGCACTCGGCGTTCATCCCCATCGATGGCTACAGACTGGGAGGCGGATTTCAGAGCACAGCCTCTGTACAGGGGAGAGTCGCTGAAGGCGTTGGACACGGTGTGCTCGAGTTCCTGTTGAAGGAAACGACATTTCTTGTGCTGTCCTTGCTTTTGTCGCAGCCTTGGGCAAACCGGTGCCAGCTTTATGGCTTGGGGGCGATTTTTCGTAGCCCAAATTCCTGGTGGTAGTGGTAGGGGAACTTCACATCAATTTACATTACAGGGTGGTTTTCTGCCGCTAAGCTAAAGAAGCTGCCTTCTTCATAAATAAAGCCTATAATTGGGAGAGGGGCGAAGAAAGAATCATTGTCGAGGTAAAATTATCACGGCCACTCAGCTCGCAACTGTTGGCCTAAAGAGCAACCGACAACAGATTCTTCGGCTTAACCTGAGAGCTATGCTAGGGAAATGCATTCCGGCTTCGAATTTTTCCTTTTTTGGAATATCCACGGTTCGCTTGGGACGAGCTGTTGATTTTTCTCCGGCTCATCACAAGAGATGAAAGCCTCAACGCTTGAGGGTCTTAGTTGGTCACGCGAGCCTCGATTAAACAAGTCTCTCGTTTTCGAAGATTATCCCAATTCGTATTTACTACCAGAGTCTCAATCATGTAGCTTCTTACACTCGTTTTTCTCTCATAGCACACGGCTGCTTAGGACCTACGATGTGAAAAACAAAACAGTAGGTCGTCTTCCCTGCGTTATGTTTTGAAAGGGTTTTAACAGATTCAAGATGTAGCCCGTAACGTGTTGGGCTGTCTTATTCAAACGTGAGTAAAGGCGGGGTTTGTTGAGTTACTTTAAGAAGTTTTTGGTAACAATTTTAAACAACCATGACTAACGCAAACACCTCTTCAAAGTATAGGACCATCAATTGTTGGACACATGTTGCGATGGTTTATCTGTTCTAACAAGGAGAGGCTTTGCTTTAACCTGTCTGAAATTTGCCACGATCCATTTAACTAGTACTTATAGCTCTTTATGAAAAGTTGACTTACCATTGCTGCATTTCCTAATTAAAAGGAAAGGAGGAGCACAGGTTGTGAACCTTTGCAATGCAGAGTCATTTGTAAGGGCAGTGTTCGAACCCAGCTCAATACAGTCCCTTCCTCTTAACAGAGGTTTTTTTACATGCCAGTCTTTGAGCTTAAAAACATTAGCACGTTTTTCTCAGTGCTCAGGGCTTCTTGCTCATTAAACATCAATTGAAACGTCAATTGAAACATCGGAGCATGTTTATTGACCTTGGTTTCTTTTCTTCTTATCTTTCAATCAGTGAAGCGACTTGTAGAGCTCGCACTCATTTAAACAGCATTCACACAAAGTTCACAAAGGACCTCTTAAACTGTTTCAATTTTTGAAGACAAATGAAGATTTGGTCTGTCTTTCTCTTCTCCGAAGGAGAGACTGAGCTTTGACCTCTCTGAAGTATGTACATGTCCTTATCAATTGACTGCTTTCTCTCTGACTCCCTGAAAAACTGGCTTCTGTTTAATTTCATTTCTTAATGGAAAAAATGAGCACAAGTGATGATACTTAATGATGGAGAATCAATTCTATGACTGATGTGCTCTAACCCAGCTCAGCACAATCTATGACGCTATGACTCGTAACAGGTCAGATTCCCAACTTGCAAGAAAGGCTATGCTCCCCAGACTGTCTCTCAAGAGTTGTTTCTCGTCAAAATATCTCTACACCTCGATGTGCCATCTCTTAGTGCGGACTATTTTCTTTTTTCTATTGTGAGAAATCTTTGTCTTTGCCAATCCTATTCTGTTCTTTCACAGCTGAGGGACGTAAACGAACCCCACTGAAAGTAACGGATTTAAAAATTTGCTTTAGGCCATGTAAACAATGGATATACTTATCCTAGTTATCAGAATTGCCCAATAGCCTCAGTACCGTTAGTCTGTTAGCCAGGGCATGCTCTGTTTCTACGCCTGTCATTCGGGAACCAATTATTGATGTGCTTTGCTTCAGGTTCATGTACTTAATTTAAAGTTGGTCGTTTTCGCAGGTCAGACACGGACTTATCTTTGGGTGCAGGCCTGCACATAGCCTGGGGTCATTTCAAGTTCACGTGCCGTTAAACACCTTAAAAAGGCTAGTCTCCTTCTCCCACGCTACCTGCAGTACGCATCACGTCCTGAGCAGGGAACTACCGCCTGATCACGCCCTACAAAGGCAAGACCCATGGGTTGCTGTACAGCAGGAGAGCACACACAAACAGGAAATTTTCTTTCGTCGACAAAGGCTGAGTTGAATACAGGCTCAAAGATATCGGAGCTAAAAGGTTCGCTTTATGATAGCCATGGACGTAACCTTTTGCACACACGAAGCATAAAACGGTTTATATCCTTCGAATTCAGAAGGGCGTAGCAGCGGAAGCTCCCAGGAATTGTCTCGAAATACTTTTAGGATTCCCTCTCTCTCTCTATCTCTCTCTCTTTTTCCTTGTCTCTCGTTTTGTTCTCTCGTCACCAGTCTCCACCCAAAAGAAGTAACAGAAATTTTGCAAAGCAACACAGAATCCCTGAACCAGACGACGTTACCTTTTGGAAGATAGAAACTAGAAAGTTAGAAATTGCAAGATGATTTCAAACAAAAATTGCATAAATTTCAATCGCTTTGCAGTCTGATCTGTATGGAAAAGACATTAGGTCACTTCGTTGGCCGGGACTCAAACACAGATCAACTGCTTGGAAGGCAACTATGCTGATCATTAAACCACCAAAGCACCCCTGACGGCTAACTGATTGGAGCTTCCCCGCCTTAGGTTGTGGTTTATCCTTCATGCTTTCTCTTTCGGCCGAAGACCACTTCTCTTTCAGCTCCTCTAAGCTTTTTGCTCACTTTTTCGTTTTTTTCCCTGATTTCATTCTTCAGAGTTTCTTCACAGAAAGCTAAATCAGTTGTTGGACTTAAAGCTTACTGACAACTGGACGTGGGATAGTGATGGTAGATCTCTTTCGATCAGCACTCAAACTTCAACTCACCAGGAAAAAAACCCACAAGGAATCCCGTTCGACGAGGTGGCCGAGTGGTTAAGGCGATGGACTGCTAATCCATTGTGCTCTGCACGCGTGGGTTCGAATCCCATCCTCGTCGGGGACTATTTTTTTTCTTTTCTTTCCTTCAATGGAAAAGTAGTACCGGTATTTCCGGAGAGCGTTCTAGCCTCGTACCAGAAGACTCTTCCCTCACTTTGGACATCATAAAAAGGTGTTTTCCTTGTCTAAAGAATCCCAATGGTGCCGTCGATGACGCTTTCCGGCGAAAGGGTTATGTTTTACTCCAGGCTTTTTCTCCCTCGAGAATTTATCTTTTGTGCTCCTCGCTAATTCAATTTCTGAACTGCAGCAACCGTTGAAAACATCTACGAAAAAAAAAAACCCAACAAAGCTCGATGAGATGCTCCTGAGCCGGGGGGAAAGAGGCGTAAGCACACGTAGAATTTTCCGAAAAATTCAGGAAGAACTTCTCTTGACGTCCATTTAAGCAATGTAGCCAACGTTGAGCAGCTTTCAGAAGAAGCTGATCATGTGCGTCAGGGGCGAAACGTCGTTGTATTCCTCTCTATCTCTCTGTCTCTCTTCTCTCCTTTCTCCTTTTCTGATTTGAAGATCAACCTCTCTTTCAAGTCTGCTACTATTTACTGTCAATTTGACGTCACAAGCAAATTGTCGGATAAAAGCGAGGCCTTGATACTTGTGGGATGGAGCTCTATCAGCGTACTTTCAATGTTCCGATTCCCGGTAGTGGCGTGTTGGCAGGGTCGAAGGCAGATTGGTCTTTGGAAAGCTGAATCAAACGTTCCAAGAAATTTCCAAGTCCCTGAAGAGCTTACCGGCCTCCAGATGAAAGGAATGCTTCAAACTCTACATCGTCTCCAGTCGTTTATAGCATTGAAACGTCTTGTCTAAGTAAAAGAAAAATAATGCAAGTGAGCAGAAAAAAGTTTCAATTCGAAGTAGACTGAAGACGACGTAGACGTCGAATCTCTTTCCTTGATTTTTCCATCGTATCGTACACCTGATGGTGAAGGCTCTCCTAAGCTGTCGATTGTTGTTGTCAATGAACTCAGTCAGTCGTTGTCGACCTTCTTGTCAGTAAGTCTATTCCCGTTGAGTTTGAAAAAAAAAACGCGACATTAGTCAACATTGCACATATCAATTTGTTGTCTTAAATTAATTAAGGCATGCTCCTCCTTCATTTTGTCGCTTTCTGCCTCTTACAGATTAAAAAATGGTCTTCTTCTTCTGTTTGCTTTCGCTTACTTCCGACATCCTCATCACGGCTGTGGTAACCGCTCCAGTCCTGGTTGCACCTTCTGTTTCCCCTTCACCAGTACCACTTTTAAGCAGTCAAGTCATCACCACCAACCAGGCTGTCGATACTGGTACGAAGCCTAGATTGAGAATTTTATTGACTAGCCGGAATGAAGCGAATTATTGGACTGCGACCAAGACGGGTGCACGTCTGATTTCAGACGTACAGTCACAAAGTGTTTCGGCCAACGCCCCTCCTCCTTTGTACCCAACAACAAGGCCCAACGGCCGTAGCCTCGCAGTCAGCGATGGTGGAGAGCCCCAATCAACGGTAGCTGAAGAAACGTTGGCAGTATCGAATAGACAGGCCACAAGGGCAGGATTTGACTCTGACCGAACGACAGATCAACCAGTTGTTAACACCAAGGTTGTCTTGACAACATCCTCCTTAAATCAGCAACAGGGTCAACTTACGCAAATATCTACACGTTCTCGAAGGGCTTTACCTGGCTTCAGAACGACGCGGCCAAGCGTTGATGCACTGGAAAGCTCAGTGACAGGACAATCATCCCACAACCAACACCACACCAAAACGCATGTCAGACAAAACTATCCCACAGCACCTCGCCAAAACATCACACCTGAAACCCCAGGACAGGTGGCTCACCAAGACACGACACGACAACCTCAAGAGGACTTCAGTGAAACAAACCGAATGCCTGCACTTGAAGGTGGACGTTCAAGAGCCGAGTCATCGGTTAGTACAGCACTTTCACAGCCTGTCAACTTCCCAGACAAACAAGCTCGGACAAAATTGGCAAAGCACACCTCGGTGGAAAAACCAACCAGCATCCCATCAACCAGACATAAGCTATCGTCTCCTGGGAGTAACCAGATACCTCGGTCTCAAAACACGAGCAAGATGGGCGCTTCTGGTGAGGATTCAGGTCCTGATGCAAGTATAAGAACGAAAATTAAACAAGCATTCACTAGCGTTAGCCAACTCTCCCCAATTAAGCTGGCCAATGGACATGACAACACCAAGAACAAAACAGAAGATAGCCTGCCGCACATTGTAAGCCTTTCAGTTCTTGACCCAACAGTTGATTCATTGCCTTGTGACTGGAGACCCGGACAAGCCAAACGGCAGCTCTTTGCCCCTTTGATTGGTATTTTCCGCTTCATTGGTGGCTTGCTCAACCAATACCTACCAGCATCTGCCATCCCGCAGTCCCCAGGAATCGTCGGAGTACCACAGCAGGCAGTCCGCCGCTGTAAGATTGGCCAAGATAAACGTCACAAGGAGCCGATTCCAATATCGTTTATGGACGAAGAAGACAGCACAACGACAGGGTTTCCTCAGAGAAAGCTAACAGTGACGGTGCCACCAATTCAGTTGTCACTCAAACAACAGAAACCAGCCTCTGTGATTCTGTTTTCGGGCGGACAAAGCAGACCAGAATCACCCTACCCAGCAAGAGTTCCCTCTCTCGGAGACCCAGCTTTGATTTCACGTTCAACCCGCAAGAAGATTGACTTACGGCACAGCGTATTCGATCGGCCTGGTCGTATGGCGTTCAACCGAGGAGCAAAATTCGACGTTCCGCGCTGGGACATTTCACACCGTCCGGCCATTTTAAGGACTGGAGGTGGAATGCCAATGAGGTTTGATCGTCCCCGACTTCGATATTTCGACCGAACACCGCAGATGTCTGACCGAGTCGGATACATGGCAAACTGGCGTTTTGGAGATCAACACACACCAGCGCGCCCAGGCTTTAACTCACCACCTGAGCCACCAGTCCACCGTCTCAGTGTCATTGACGATTTCATGCAAAATGATGAAGCGATGGTCCAGAATTTAATCGATGACATCACTGGTGGAGATCCACTGCTAGCGTAAGAAATTTGGAGCAACACTAAAACTCCCTTTCAATTCTGGTAAAGATCAGTCATCAGAACTCATTCAAGTTACATTGATAAAGTCGTTTTTTTCCAATGTAATTTCTTGGGGATTTTGCATAATCACTTACCGGAAAACAGCCATCTTGTAAGCTTAGATAAATTCCTAACCTAGATCAGCCAGTAAAAAGAGGTCTGGGCTATGTCCTTTGGTTTCTTATGGTGACTTCCTCCGATCCTTTCTCTTTCTTTTGAAAAATAGGAAGATCGCTCAAAGGGATTTATCAGTTTCTTTTATTTCCTTATTTTTGTCCTCCCGGCCTTTCCCTTGAGCTGTTCTTTCATTCCTAACACTTGACAATTCATGAATGGAAAAAGAATAGGTGGAGCTTGTTCAGTACAGGAAAGTCAACGAGCTATATGACATTTTGACGACTGTGTCACAAACCCAGTCACACTGGTCACACAGCTCACATTTCATGCCGAGGAAGAGATGGCTGGGGCGAAGAAAGCTAGTCTCAAGCTTAAATTACGGACGAGTTAGCGATAGCCTATTGAATTTGTGTAGATCTACTTAAGCTGGTTAATATGTGCACTGCCGCACCGATCACAGTAGATTCCTTAATTTCTTGTAATGGTAGGATGCAATGAACACACTTTCCCCGACATATTGAATGGGAACTAAATGATTACCGTTCCCATGAAGCAGAGCGATCATCTATAGAGAGAATTATCGGCGGAGGACCCACAAAGCAACAATACCTGCCCAACCCCAAAGAATATTGCCCAATGACTGACTTTTGCACACTCTTATCATGTCTAGATATGTGCATGATACGCAGCTCACATTCTCACCTTGACACCCACGCTAGTAACCCTATGTTTTCTTAATCTACTAGTAATCACGCCATGACGTTCCCTGCATGAATGTGTTATTCATCATTCAAGCATCAGAAGCCTGATGAGATCAAAGAGTGGTTACACAGAAGAAGAAGAAGAAGAAGAAGAAGAAGAAGAAGAAGAAGAAGAAAGTGATTTCAAAGAAAGAACGAGAAGAAAAAGGCGAAAAAGATTGAGCATGGACACAGCTTTCTAATCAGGCTATCTAGTCCACACTCCTCCATGGCCTGGAGAATTATAGATGGCTGTCTTAGGCTGAGTGGCTTGCACAATCGTCATCGATCGACGTAGATTGTCTCAATGTGTACGCAGCCATTCCCTGAAAATGTAAATGCTACTTTGCCCCTGAATTTCATCTGAAAACTTTTTTTCGATGTCATTCAGATGCTTTGATTGCTGAAGAATCAGTTTTGAGAGATGCTGCTGCCCCTTCTTTCCGAAATAGTTAGACAGGCATCTCAGCCTCTTCCCCACGGCCGAAGTATCGAGTGTTGAGTGGACAATCACCTGTAGAGTTAAGCGGATCTTGTCGCCTAGAAAGCCATACTCCAGATTCATGCTTGTTACAACACAGACTGTGTATGCTGCAAGGGCCTCCCAGGGCTTGTTCGCAACAGTTTTCCTTCCCTGTTGTAAATATCTTCTGAACCACAAACTTGTCAACAAGATGAAGAGCATGTTTGCATTTTCCCGAGAGACAGGAGCCTTTGACAAGGCCTGGCACATCTTCCAAAAGACAGCAAGAAATGTTCCTTTTTTGCCGAAGTCTGGTAAATGCAACACGCAGGCATAGGTTTTAGGGTGGACTTTCGATGCTGGAAGCTGAGTTAGCAAAGCGGCGAACGCCCTGCCAATGGCATTTGTCAGATGGTCCGTCAATCCAAAGTGGTTCGCAAGAAGCGAAAAGGCTACATTAAGATCTCTGCAAAAATGCCCTGCTGCTGAGCGGCTGACATATGATTGCACTTTCTTCCCAAGCGGCTGCAGACGTGCAAGCAGCCAATAAAGGAAAAGAACAATTCTTTCATCATTCAACTCAGACTGTGAGCCAGCTCTGGACACACTTCTGCAAATGATGAAGATAACTTCAGCACAAATACTCAGGTCTTGAATCTGCGTCTTAGCAGTGGGATGAAGAGACGACAGTGTGAAGTATAACTCCCACCATGGTAAAGCAATAAGTATCTTGCCTAGTGAAGCCAGTGTTTTTCCAATGCCTTCTGCCCCAAGGGCTAGCTGAGAGAATTCACATGGCAGAGTGCGTCTTCCCGGGATATTCAAGATAGCCAAAAGGGTTTGTGTGATGAATATTGCACATTGCCCTAGACCTATCTGCAAGAGAGCCCAGCTGATCACAGAAAGAATGTAGAAGTATTCTACCCTTCCTGTGACAAGGTAGTCTTGCATAAGACAAGGAATATGCAGTCTATTAGTCCCAATGAATTGAAGAACAGCCAGTGGCATTTTGTTAAATTGAAATTGTCTCATCCAAAAAACAAGCACTCTCAACCACAGTGCAGCATCTGCTACATTTACAGCGACAAGGCTCGCCCTCCAAAGAATCTCCTTCCAGTTGTTAAATACGTTGGTTACAGAAGGGCCAATGTTGTCTTGCAGTGAGCTAGACGGCCGAAAACCTTGCTTTCCTCCAGTTGCCAATATCCAAAACTCACGTTGTGCCGCTTCAAGTTCAGCCTCTGGTAAATTAAGACTTTTCATACCATGAATTTTTAAATATAAGAGGCGGGTTTTCAATTCATCAAGGACTTGAAGACGGCGGCTACACTCGTCAAGAAAATGTGACAACTGGTTGAGATACTCACAAAGTGAGTTTCCTCCGAAACTAAACACTGCCTCCTGTCGGCTCATGTAGAGGGAACCATCGAAGCCCTGCATTATCTTTTCGAACATTTTCATAACAGCAGAAAGTACCCCTACTGTTTGTTCTGACTTCCCAAGCTGAGCGACTACGTGGTCCTGGATGGCTGCGTGCATGGACCACATCCCCTCCTTCTCTCGATCAATAACAAGACCTGAGTTCAGGAGAGCTTTCTTAAGAGAGATGATGACGGATAGACTGATTTTCGTCTTAAGCAGCTCCTGTAAAAGCGGAACCATGTAGCATTCAGGGGTGCCGTCGGGAGGAAGAAGGGACAACACAAAGCAAACAGCTGTTACAAGCTTGCTGTGGGACAAACCACTCAGTGCACTTTCTACAACATGATAAAATCCGCGACAGTGAATGCGACCAGCAGCCCTTTCATCCTCCCTTGACCTGGAAGAGTACTGTCCGCCTTTCCTTTTGAAAGAGCTTTCCAGGTCGAGTTTTCCCGACAGAAACTGGTAACCGCACAGTCGGACAGCCAAAGGGATGTTACCCATCTGGCTTTTGAGAAATTCGTGAAGCTTCTCCGCTTTTCCCGGCGTGCTGATCAACTTTCTGAAAGTCTCACCTCCTCCGTTTCTTGTCATCACCTTTTGCAGAAGATCAATAGAAGACTGAGTGCTGATTGGCGCCAATGTCTCGATGGAGAGCGAGCTTGCACAACTGTTTATTGCTTTCCAGCGGATGTCACTAATCCCAGTAAAGATTACACAATGCTGTCTTTCTGGAAGAACAGTCAACACCAGTTCCGGATTCTCCACATCCTCAAACACCAAGAGTAAACTCTTCTCAGTCCAGGAAAGATGTTCTCGAAGCAAGTCCTCCAAATGTGAAGTCTCAATTGCTCCTTCATCTTCTGTGACAACGCACTCCAAGTAGTTTCTGATTGAAGCACGGAAGCTCTCCTTTGTTCTGGCCTGAAAGAAGTGCTGGAAAGGAAGCACTCCTTGCAATCGATGAAGAAGTGCTCGCACCATTGCAGATTTTCCAACTCCGTGTTGGCCGACCAGCAAAAGACGACAGAAACCTTTCTGTGAATGACCGCTGGTCAACTTTGATGAAAAATACTCCAGCTCCTTTTCTCTGCCAACAAGAGAAGCGGTTGAAAGTGCTTGCCTTAAAAACGGAGCTGCACAAGAACTGCTTTGCGAAAGTATGAACAAAACGGAATCGTTTTCATCTAACTCGGAGGGGAAAGACAGCTGGTCCTTCGTCTCGATGCTGGTGGGGACTGCCGAAAGGTTTAAAAGTTCACCGGCCTGCCTGATGCATCTTCGTACGTCGGCCAGCCTATAACTTCCACCATGGGCTTGTTTATTCCTCAATGCCACAATGTTACCGACTATGTCGTTGATGAGTCGCCTTCCACCTGCATTCAAGGCTGACTTTTGGAAGAGTTGAGAACGAAGGCCGTCTTTCATGGTCTTTAAAGTGGAGAGAAGCTTTGGAAGGTCGCAGTCATTGGGTAGACATTGGCTGGAGGTGGTGCTGTCGACTTGAGTGAATAGTTGAAGGAGTCCTTCTCGAAGGTTATTAAAGCACCGAGAAAGAAGTACATTAGCCATGTCTGGAGCCGTCATCTGGACCGAGTTGCAAACATGTATCCTGGAGTTTTCTTCCTGCTTTTCGCAAACACTTCTCTTTCCCGGATGAAACAAAGGCGGCGAAAGTTCTACCACATTATGGCGAAAGGAGGCAGCTAGCCTCAGAGTTCGAACCTGCATATGCAGTTGGAACAAACAAACAAAAAGAAAGAAAGAAAAACAACGGTGGTAGATTTAGTCGATAACACTTCATCCGTCGTATGGTATTCTGCCACAAGTATAGGTCCGTTTCGAGAATAATGGTTATGGTTGTCTATCAGGCCGCCTGCTTCGAAGTCTCCGGACCCACCGTGAAAGAGAATAATCTCAATTTTCTTTTACAATTGTACACCCCTTTCCTTACCTCCTCAGAGAAAGGGAAATCCAGCACTTCTCCGTCTCCGATTACTTTCGGCTCCAAAGCAAACCTCAACGTCAGCCTTCTCAAGTTCATGAGGCATCTTAGCGCTTCTTTTGGAGACAGTCCCTGCGAGTGGAAGAGCCAGTTTCTTGACTGGCTAACTGTGTCCACTTCTCGTGCCACTTGCTCCAGTAAGACATCATGGCGCTCCACCTTGTCCAAATCCTCCGCGTCTCGAAGAAAAACCCTATCCAGCTGGTCGAGGATTATTTCACACACGATGAACACATCCCAATTTTCTTTCTCTCGACAGAAGGACTTCATGCGAGTCCCAAGACAGTCTTTGGCCTCTGTTAACCACCTGTCCTTTCC
>JAOWAR010093321.1:0-19532 GCA_028571005.1 Clathrina lutea | reverse complement strand
ATGCCCAGTCATCATGTCGAAAGACTATTTTACCCAGAAGCGAACTTTTGCGAAAGCCACATGGAGAAGTTGACAGTTTTGATGAACTCAAAAAGAAGAAAAAAAATGATCAGACTTAATGGTTTATCATTTCCCCTCCAGCATTGTCCGATACCTCAAACATGATATCATATGCTGCCTCAAAACATGATTCGATGAAAATTTCATGAAGCTCAAAATACGTGCCGAGACCGGGTCTTAAACATGCGGCACCAAATCGCCTAGCAGACAAGAATCACTTGACTATCCGCTACGCCATCACGTCGTCCTCATGATGGCGTAGTGGATAGTCAGGTGCTTCTCGTCTCCTGGGCGATTTGGTGCCACATGTTCGAGTCCCGGTTTTGGCACGGGTTTTGAGCTTCATGAAATTTTCATCACTGAATGTGTTTTTCTCTGTGTGGTCACCACTTCTTTGAAGTTCTTTCAAACCATGATGTCATCAGCCTCCAAACATGATGTCATAAACCTCAAAACATGATGTCATATGATAATTTGAACAAATTAACCAATCAGTACACAGTGCCTCCCCAAGGAAATATTAAATTCATAAAACAGTTTCCAGCTCTGGAAGTCAAAATATTCTGTTTTCAAAGGTAGTTTGATGACCGAAAATGGTTTCGGAAAGGAAAACTGAAGTGGTCCTTTACGTCCTAGCGTAGGTAAAGGGCTGGGACAGAATGAACATATTGGAGTTGCCCATGTGTAGTCATATATATGCATGCGGAAGACAGACTTCCATGCAGGGGTTTCTTTTCTTTGTATCACAGAAAGGCAACCTTGGCGATGTAGCTTGGGGTATCACATTACCTAGGTCACATCTCACATCCACAACGGAAAGGTGTCGTCTCCTTGCTTCTTTTACTGCATACTGGTGTTGCTGTAGCTTCTACTACCACTAACTGTTAAGATATGGTAAGTAGACAACACGACTGCAACCATATGGAGAGCCTCAGACCCAGACCTTTACCACTGGCACCAGAAAACATTTCACTGCAGTGAAGGCGAAGGCCGTCAAGCGGTCAGTCCATCAGGGGTATGGAAGATGAGCGTCTGGGCTTGAGGCTACCCTAAACATGGATATGAAATGCAGCTGTGGTGATCAACCGTCATCCTTGTTGTCAAGCTGAAATAGATACTTAGTGGCAAAACAGAATGAATTTACTGCATTGTCCACGTTACTGCAACAACCCGTCTTGATCCACAGCCTGTGAAATGATCACAGAAAACACTAAGCTAAACAGCCTGCCTTCATTTTTGTAGTTACGTACTCCACTACTGGAAAACCCAACACACCTAGAGTCTTAACTATGCCCAAAGTGTTTGTAACGGAAAGGAATGAGGGGCGAAGAATAGCCAGGATCAAATATGGAGAGCTACATTGCACAAAAAGAAAAAGGTCAAGGTTGCGATAAAACTATCGGTGAAGCAATTAAGGTCATGCTTTGATTGCCCTCGCGTAACCGGTGACGATGGCGAGCCTCGGGAGCGATCTCACGTAACGGAACGGCCAGACGTCCATCGAACGTCCCCCTTCCACTGCCAATAGAGATAATTATAGTAGCAATGCCTCGTGTTCTGCTTAGAAAGAACAATAAACCGCCTAAGCAAGATAAGATCGGAGTTCTAAGAACCTTACGACCAAGGGAGGTTTTACACGAAGTGCGATTTCTGCCAAGTGCAGTGTATCGCCGCTCTGGCCTGCTGCATGGCGCAGTTCCGGTCGCGGCCCGAGCAACCACAACTATGCCTACCTTGCCAACCACGCACCGTGAAACCTGACGCCATGGCAACGGACGCATGGAGAACGCGCTCAGTTCCAGGTCGACGGCGATACGCGCTGGCCGGGAAAGGGCGTTTCGGCGTGCTCACGCGACGAGATAGCGTGCAGCCGGGGAGATAGCGGCTCGGGCAAGTCTTGGTGTCGGTTGCGAATCGGTTGGAACTGAGAGAAATCTCGCGCAGGTTCAGGTGATGTTTGGACCAGATAGCAGTTGACTGAAGCAGGCTAGAAAGAGCTTTTTTTCAAAAAAGGAGATCTTCTCAAGGAGAGGAAGTATCTGTCTTGACGATTCAGCACTAGTTTTCTAGTTGTTGAGGATTTTGCTTCATGGCGCCAATCCGGATATGCAGCCTTCGGCTTCGTGCCGTCGTTGCAATACTTCTCATGGCCAAAGTCGGTGTGCTGGCTCAAGGCTGCACCAACTCTCAGGGACAGCCCGTCTACTGCACACCAACAAGTGAGTCAGTGCTCTTCGACCAGTCACGCTGGTCTTTGAACAGCACCTGTGACAGCCACCGTTACTGCGAGCTCACGGCTGCGGGCGTTTTGACCTGCGCTACGTGCACAAGAGGACAGTTCAGCGAGTCAAACCTGGTCGATACAGACACCCAGGGACGAACCCGGTGGCAGTCAGCAACGCTGCCTTCTCCCTCTACCAAGGTGACACTCAATCTTGACCTCCGACAGAGCTACCTCCTGAATTCATTCCAAATTCGGTTTCCGCTGCGTCGCCCGGCCGCCATCTTCGTCGAGAAGTCGTCAGATGACGGAATGACGTGGGAGCCGGTGTCGTTTTTCGCTGGCGACTGCCTCGCTCGTTATGGAGTCAACCCCAGCGTCCGTCCGACGCCGACTACGCCGAAGGTAGTTACCTGCGACCAGACCATGACTGGAAACAGCCAAGGAAGAATAACCTTTGACTGGGAGGACGGGAGGATCGTGTCCAGTGTGACTGTGGAGCGGCAGGTTGAGAGTAACGCAGTGCTACGTGAATGGCTGACAGCCAATCGGTTGAGATTCACTCTAGACGAAGCTAACCGGCCAGTGGCGAGCGAAACGAGTGAACCTCTCAGCTCGTTCAACTACTATGCCTCAAGCGATATGTACATCCTTGGCCGGTGCCAGTGCTTCGGGCATGCGCGATCGTGCCTCTCTGGATCGTGCTTATGCCAGCACAACACTGACGGAAAGGACTGCTCGCGCTGCAGGGACTTCTTCGTCGATCAGCCATGGAGAGCAGCCTTATCCAACGAGACGACCGCTTTCGAATGCAAAAGTAAGTCTTCCGAAAAAGCAATTGGTACCCAACCGATACGATGTCCCTTACGGTTCAGGCAATACGCAGGCTGGGATCGCTGGCAAACTGCTCATTTCGAAACAATGTTTTTTTTTTCTAATGCTTCTTGATCAAAACCGATTGCAACGCTGGCAAGGTGTTGCATTAACAGACAAAAAGAAGGGAGAGGGGTCACGGACATTTTTTAAGAGCTTTAGATGGGAGCAGGTGACAGGATGAGGCAATATTGTTGCTCGCGCAAAATTCACCCTTCAATGAAAGTCCTCGCGGTGAGTCTGTACTGATTTAGCATAGATGCAACCCGCCCAAATATCGTTTGCAGAAATGTGATCTGTGAGCTTATTTCTCAGAGCGCCATATATATGCCCAGACTGTATCCGTCTCACGAACAACAGACTTGGCCACATACTGGTTGGAATCAAATCATGTTGAGTTGCCGCAGCGTGGACGAGGTGGCGCTAAGGCTGTTCAATTGATTTGCACACGGTGAATCACCGTGACTGCCGAAAAGCTCAGCGCTTGTTTCTCAGTTCGCGTCCTTTGTTTCTCCTTTCTCTTCTTCATATAGGCTGCGAGTGCAACAGCCATACCGCCCAGTGTGTGTTCAACCAATCGCTATATGATCGGACAGGCCACGGTGGATACTGCAAGGACTGTCTGCACAACACCGATGGACCAAACTGCGCTCAGTGCAAGACTTTCTTCTATCCAGACCTGACAAAGAATGTCTCCGATACGCAGTACTGTATTTGTAAGTGAACATAGTTATGAACTTTCTGTAATTTCTAAATATGGAATTTCAAATACGGACTTTCTACATATGGAATTTCAATATACGGACTTTCTACATATGCAATTTCTATGTGTGGAATTTCATTTTATCTTTCTTGCTGTGCAACAAAAAGGGGCGATGTTTCCTATGGCCAATTGAGCTTATAATGTCCTGGCTAGCCAATTTCACTCACACTAGATACCGGCAAAATAGGAAGGGCCATCCTGCACAGAGGGGTGGGGGACAGAAGAGAAGTGGAGTGCCAGACAGTGCTGCACTTGAAAAGACTTAAAATTTTCAGTTCAAAACACTTCACTGATTGCTCCTTCATATTCTTTCTTTCCGTTTTGTTTTTCCTTTGCAGCATGCAACTGCAACTCATCAGGGGTGCGTGACAATGGCGACTGTACAAAAATCTACACACCTGACAGTCCCATAGCACCATTTCTAAACGGCTTTTGCCGGTGCAAAGACAACGTGGAGGGAAAAACGTGCAATTCTTGCAAGAACTCGTCCTATGGATTTTCGGCTTCAAATCCTTTGGGCTGCACAGGTAAAGGAAAACTCGAACGGCTCGAGTGCATTTCCGAAAACAAAAAGGGAAACTCAACCATGGATACAAAAGTTAGGAAGAAAAGGAGGAAAGGAATGAAGGAATAAGAAAGAGAATTTCAAAACATTGCTGAAACTGCAGCACTGCCTAGCGCAAGCACATAATATTTTACCCACCCTACAATATCACCTGTACAATTTGTCTGCACTAACATTAATTCCAACAATGACATGACCTCGTGAAGCCCCATGTGTGCGCACATGCAAATGTTATTTGTAACTTGTGAGAATAGCCTAAGGGTGACCCAATAGTAGCCAGAGGGGATTCTAGTTTTCAAATTAAACAATGAGTTCGTTTATTATAAAAACTAAAAATTTATATCTTCTCTCTGCTTTTTTCGCAGCCTGTGCTTGCAACACTAGCGGCACAGTGGGTGCAAGCCGCACTTGCAACAATGTAACAGGCGAGTGTTTCTGCAAGAGCAACACCATGGGCCGACAATGCGACCAATGCCGTTCGGGTTTCTACGGTCTTTCGTCCACCAACACTGACGGCTGCTTGCCTTGTGCTTGCTTCCTTGGCGGCTCTAGAGACAACATCTGCAACAGTGTTTCAGGAAACTGCACCTGCCGTCCAGGGTTTGGCGGCCGGCGTTGCGATCAAGTCATGCATGGATTTTACCTACCGCTGATTGATGACATCAAACTCGAGGCTGAGAATGCCAATGCAGGGAGAGGTGTGTACCGCACGACGGGACAAGGTGTACACTTCACTGGGAGAGGTTTTGCATCGCTCTCCACCGGTCAGTCCATGACCTTCAGCGGGGTGACAGTCCCTCGACAAATGCGTTACTGCGTTCAGCTTCGTTACACATTAAGCAGCGGGAGTAATGCGTTCATTCAGGCCATCATGACGCGCTCAGGAAGTGCAACTATCACCAAACCTCCCCTCTGCCAGCTCCCAGCCACGGCTGATAACATCCCGGTCTCAATCACACTTCTCCCCACCGGGCCACGCTCTGTTGTCATCAGTCAGCAGTCACCTCTCTGCCTGGAAGAAGGTGTCTCGTACACATTCAACGTCACGGCCACATCCGCAAACAACGCTTTGATCGACTCTCTCATCCTCGTCCCAGAAGTTGGAGACCTTCAAGAGTTTAAGTCGAACTCCTCCGGGTTGGCACAGTACACCAGTCAGGGCTGCAGCAGCAATTGTCTCTTGAGCATCACAGCTGCCAACACCATCAGCAGCACCTGCCGAGCGTTGCAAGTTTCGGCGCTGGCTGAGTTGTACGGTCAGGCAACAGGTTAGAGAGAAATTATCGTGAAATTCTCAAGGAATTGCGAAAGAGAGAAAGTCCAGATCATTGCCTTTTCCTTGTGCTGGCAATAAAACATTTATGATTATTCTTTTGCAAAATCTCAACTAAAGTAGGGTGCTGGAAATTCTTCTTCCTGGTTGCTAAACTAAATCCAAATGGATTACAAAGGATAATGTGTACATCAGTGCTGTTCATTCTCTAATATGGACTCTTTCAACAAGGATGAACAACATTGCCTTTGCCTTTCCTTTCTCCCTCTTGGTCTGTCTGGCTCTCTCTTTCTCTCTCTCTCTCTCTTTATTCTGTCTGTCTGTCTGTCTGTCTGTCCGTCTGTCTGTCTCATTTTCCTGCAGCTTGCAACTGTAATTCCGATGGAAGTGCCAATACCAGCTGTGCTGGTCAGGGTGGTCAGTGCTTCTGCTCCACTGGTGCAACAGGCAGACAGTGCGACCTCTGTTTACCAGAGTACTACAATGGTGTCACGTCATGTCTGGGTACGAGGTCTTGAACCGAAATAATCAGCCCTACCCCTTCAATTTGAAATTGCCACAACAAATTCGATAACCTATAGTCTGGAATTAATGTTCCTCTTATTAGATACATTTAGCTGCCTCTCCTCATTCTATCATAATGTTATTTCATATCTATCATGTTCCACAGAGAAAGTGCCATCGAGTAATTCGTAGTTGGCAGGAAGATCTCACTGCTGTAAAGTCGAATGACAGAAATTGCAATGCTCAAGTTTTTGCTGGGTTCCCACTCCAGCAGGCATGATGTCATGTCTGTGACTCACTAGGGAAAGTTATGAAGAACACAAAAACAGTTGGTCGTGTAGTTTTTTTGTGGGAAAAATGGCAGATCAATCAGTCTGAATGTAATGTTAATCTCATCTTCTTTGTTCTTTTCTTTCTCTGTCTTCTTTCACACCTTCTTCTTTCACACCTTCTTCTTTCACAGCATGTGCTTGTGACCCTGTCGGATCAACCAGCCCGATATGCAGTTTCTCCGATGGTCAATGCCTGTGTTACAGCGGCCGTACAGACCGTCGCTGCTCAACCTGCCGAACCAACTTTTATCCAAACCCGTCCAATCTTGCCGAGTGCCTTGACTGTGCTTGCAACAACACAGGCTCATCATCCATGCAGTGCGCCACAGACGGACTGTGCACATGCAAACAAGGAGTGGGTGGCTCAAAGTGCACCGAATGCCTTCCTGGTTTCTTCAACTTCTCATCTTCAGGATGCACGTACGTTGGCCTGAACTCTCCTTCACATACCTCTCCTCCATCTCTCCCTTTCTTGATCAGCCTCACGTTCAATCACACATCTTTATGAAGAGAGGAAAGTTTGGAAACTGTAATTCTCTGGGAAGGAACTGAACCATCCAAATACATTTTCTTTTTGCATCCTCGAGGGGCAGTCCAGATTCGAGCCGGCGATGAAATGGCGCCTAGCCAAACAGAAGTCCCGATGTCAATTTCTCAGATCAATCTACCGGCAAAGAGAAAAAGACGTTTGGAGAGAAGATTCTAGTTGTGTTCTTCATGTGGATACACTTCATCTTCCTGTCTCCTTTTTCTACTTTCTCCATTTAGGCCTTGCAATTGTGACCAAGTTGGAGCCGTGTCTGAGAACTGCTCCTCATCCGGCCAGTGCACGTGCAAGTCGCTGGTCATCGGTGGAAACAATGGCAAGTGTGACCAATGCAGTAGTGGCTCGCACTACCTCCACAGCAGCAATGGTGACGCCGGCTGCCGACGCTGCCAGTGCAGTGGTCACACAAATGACTGCACAACTGCAGCTATTGGCGGGCTCATCTCAGCGGGGACAGAGAACTGCACATGCCCCACCGGACACACCGGTCTCTCCTGCAAACAATGCAGCGTTGGTTACACTTACAACAACACGCAAGGAACAGCCAAGAGCAGTGACTCCTGTGTTCCATGTCCTTGCCACAGGCATTCGTCAACCTGCGACTCGACCACTGGTATTTGTACGCACTGCCAAGACAACACAGTTGGTGACTACTGCCAAATATGTGCGTCAGGTTACTACGGTGATGCTGCTATTGGTACGTCCACCGACTGCCAGCCATGTGCATGCCCACTCCGGGACACGTCATCACTCAACAATGTCTGCGTTCGCAGTGCTAACTCAAACAATGGCTACCTGTGCACAAACTGCTCAGCAGGCAGTATGGGGGATCAATGTCAACAGTGCCAGGATGGCTTCGCTGGAAACCCGTCCGCTGGCCGCCCATGCTCAGATTGCTCCTGCTCTGGCAACATTGATCCAAGTGCAACAGGAAACTGCAACACCGTTACAGGTGAATGCTTGCGCTGTACAAGAAACACGGCTGGCTTCCTGTGTGACCGTTGTGCAGACAATTTCTATGGCGACGCATTGGTTGCAAGAAACTGCTCTGCGTGTGGTTGCGACTCACGAGGAACACGCCGAAACACCACCTGCAGCTCGACATCCGGACAGTGCAGCTGCCTCACTAATGTCGATGGAAGAACTTGTAACCGCTGCAAGGAGAATCACTTCAACTTTGGCTCTGCGACCGGCTGCGATGCTTGCAACTGCTCCCCAACAGGCTCGGTATCCCTGCAGTGTCAAGACACCGGCATTTGCAACTGCCTGGCCGGTGTCGGAGGAACAAAATGTGACCGTTGCAGCAGCGGCTACTACGCCAACACCGGCCCTACGGACTGTGCCAACACGACCCTTGCGTCCCCCTGCAGAGGTAAAACATATCTCAATATGGCTTTAAAGGAAATATTTCAAAGGAGGGAAGACTAAGAACTGTGCCTGAATGATAACAGCCTCTTTCCATTTACTCTTCAGTCAGATTTCATAAAGAGAATAACGTGTGACCTGAGAACGATGAAAACATTGCACATAGCTAAAGATGCATCCATCGCTCAGCGTTTGGTGTCTACTTTATACTGTCGCCAGCAAAGAAAAGTTGATTATCATCAATGGGAGACAGAATGCATTTTCAGACTGACAAAAGACATTCCTTCTTCTGCCAAGAAGCTTTCTTGAAAGGTCTACTGTATTCCACTGCTGTAAGACGACCATGAGGTAACAGGCGTTTTCAGTCAATTTTCGTTTCTCTCAAATTTTGGTGCCTCCATTTTTTTTTGCTTGCTCTTCCCATCAGCTTGCTGCTGTGCAATTCTCAACACGGTGAACGGAAGTCGGGAGTGCAACACTGTCGGTCAGTGCACATGTCGTGAAGGAGCTAACGGCCTGAAATGCGAGACCTGTAAAGTCGGATTTTACATGGACCCGGCCACTGGCTGCCAGCGTAAGTCAATTATAAATTTACCCATCACCTTTTTTCTCTCTTCTTCCCACAGCTTTCTCTTCTTCCCGCAACTTTCAGATGAAATTCTCCTTGCACACTTCTTGCTCCACTCTCCCCGTCTCTCTTTGATTCTTTCCCTTCTGATCAAGAAACCATTACCTGAAAAAAGTCGCTTAATCAGTAGTAATGTAATAGAGAGATATCTCTGCACTGGCATCGCAGAGCTGGACAATTACAACCCTCCTCCCACCTGAAATCAGTGCTAGCCATTTAGGAAGACTTAGTCATGAACAATATTTTTTGTACTTGACAAAAAAAACAGATGCTGTTGATGACCAACAGAATTGTCTTTCATCGTCATTTGTAATATGACGTTTGACTTGGCAACATAAAAGCTAAGCACAGTAATGCTGTAATTTTAGCCCTGCTTAATGTGTTTCGGCCCTGTGTTTATTATCCTCAGCATGTCAATGCAACAACCACAGCAACATGTGTAGCAGCAGAACAAGCTGCAGCAGCTGTCAGGATAGTACGACTGGCAACCAGTGCCAGACATGCCTGCCCAAATTCTATGGTGATGCGACACAAGGCACACCAACTGACTGCAAAGCATGCCAGTGTAATGGCTTTGCATCCACCTGCACCGCAGATGGTTCTGACTTCGTCTGTAACAGTTGCGGAGGAAATACAACCGGTCGTCACTGTGACCAGTGCCTGACTAACTTCTATGGCAATCCGACAAGCGGCATTGCGTGTCGTTCTTGCGATGAAAAGTGCAACAAAAATGCAGACTGGAGGTCTGCGGGTGCCTGCGACAGCTCAAGCGGTCAATGCTTGAACTGCTTGTACAACACAACTGGCGAGGATTGTCACGTTTGCAAAGCTGGCTTCTTTGGGGACGCACTTAAACGAACCTGCCAGCGTAAGTGCAAAAACTAAAGAGGACGCTTGCTCAAGGATATCTTTCCTGTCAGAAATTAACTTTGGTAAAACAAGGAGTGCTTGTTCTGAAAAATGCAGGTTGGGTCGATTTGTCTTGGTTTTCCCGAGCTAGTCGCTGTTATTATCGTCAGGTTATATATAAAAATAAAAGGTGGAGAAGGTACAAGACAAACGCTTTGTGTATGTTCTAAAGATTGAAAGAAGGTTGGTGTTGAAATGTATTTTCTCCTTTTTTTTCTTTCTGGCATGCAGGCTGCCGGTGTGATTCTACCGGCTCTGCCAACACAACATGTAATCGCTACACAGGAATGTGTGGCTGCCACCCCAATGTGGCCGGTCCGCAATGTGACAGCTGCGCGCCAGCCCACTACAACTTCCAGAGTGGTCAAGGCTGTATATCGTGCGGCTGCAATGCGACCGGAAGTACCGACAGCTCATGCCGAGATCTCAATGGGCAGTGTAATTGTCGAAGCTTGGTGACTGGACGGCAGTGTGATCGTTGCCAGGCTAATGCTTACCGCTTTTCTCCCAGTGGGTGCACAGCTTGTCAGTGCAACACGACCGGCACGGTTCAAGGAAGTACCAACTGCAACGCTGTCAGCGGAAAGTGTCTGTGTGCTCCTGGCACTGAAGGTCGGCAATGTGATCGCTGCGGTGCAGGGTACTTCTGGGTGCCTGGAATCGGCTGCACATGTATGTAGTATAGTCCCTGTTGTTTGTTGCATCCGTTATTATGCAACCATTTCTTTGACGATTGATGGAGTTGAACCTCTCTTTCTCACTCGACTCCTTTTTTTCTTAATGTCCGCCCTGCTCACAAGGAACATTGGTCTTTTCCAAGCTTTAACTGCTATTTGTCTAACATGGCTCTGCATTCTCCCAACCCATCATTCCAATTCAAAAAATACTTGATGACTACCTCAATCATTGTTGTACAAACCTTTTGTTTCCATTCTCTGATTTTTCATGTATCTTTCTGGCTGCTCCTGCTTGCGCGGTTTCTTCTCTACATCAGTGTGTCAATGCAGCAACCGGTCAGCAAGCTGTGACCCGGTCAGTGGTGTTTGTAGGAGCTGTACAGGGAACACTGCTGGCGACCGCTGCCAAGTGTGTGCTGACAGCTTCTACCGCCTTGGAACCGACTGTGTACCGTGCACCTGTGACAGCCTGGGCGCAAGCAGCAGTGTTTGCAATCGTGACAATGGACAGTGTAGCTGTAGGGCAAATGTTAAGACCACTTCCAGAACATGCAGCGAGTGCAACGACCATTTCTTTGGACTGTCCACTCAAGGGTGCACAGGTAAGATAAGGAAAAAATCTAAACGAAAGTTGACAAATCGCAGTTTCCTGGTGAATTTTCAATGAAACTAAAAAAGTTTCAGAATTCTTCATCTTAACGGTAAGAATTTCAGAATAATAGCTTCTTCATTTACAGCAGGAGAATACTTCTGGGTCTAGTGTGTGTTTCATGTAAGTAGTAGAATTGTGGGTTGCAGGCTCCGTGCATGGACTGTTGAGCTGTCTGAAGCAAACAGAAAGTCAGAACGTTCCTCTATTCTTCTAGAACATTGTGTGAATAGTAATTTATTTCATAGCCCATGTTGCCACGCTGGCTGATGTTGGTTTGATCTTCTTATTTCTGTTTGTCTCCGTTTTCTTGCAGCCTGTAACTGTCATGGACCGGGCACAGCTGCAGGATCGGTCTGCAACAATGTTACAGGAAAGTGCAGCTGTAAACAAGGGTTCAACGGCCAACAGTGCAATGCTTGTGACGTTGCACATTTCAACATCTCCGGCAATTGCCCAGGTGTGTGTCAACAGCTTACAATGAGCAACACAAACACCTTACACTCTGCTTATTCCCATGGCCGAAGTGCTTCTGCCCAGGAATGGCATGACACCATCATACATTAATTTTGATCTGCCTGTGAAGCTCAAATGTGTTAATAGAAGGCTGAAATGTTGTAAACTTTTAAATGTTGAGGCCCGCTTATATGCATAAACCTGAAATTTCACTTTGCAGCTGTATATGCGTTTCCTTTTTTTATTTTCTAAAACTGAAGCTGTCCCGTATATTAGTGCGGGGGACCTTCTTGCTAGTTTTAAGAACGCAAGCTTCTCCAACTCTTCTCTGATTTCTTGGAGTGATTTCGTTGAGCATGATAAACTTTTCTTGCGTGTAAGCTTAGAAAGGGGCCACATGTCTTGCGGTTCTCATTACAGTTCATTTCTCGTTCACAGCATGCGGCTGCTCACATGGATCAGTTGGTGATGAGTGTGACCTTGTCAGTGGGATGTGCTCTTGTCGGAACAACGTCGTCGGGCGGACGTGTGACCAGTGTCGCTCCCATTTCTACAGTTTGACAAACCCTAGCGGCTGTCTGCCGTGCGGCTGTAACAGCACCGGAAGCCATTCGCTTCAGTGTAATCTGGTCTCCGGAGTGTGCACTTGTCAAAATGGAGTTGGTGGCGATAAGTGTGACAGCTGTAAAGACGGTTTCTACTCCTTTGGACCTTCAGGATGTCTGCGTAAGTACTCTTCCAGCTATGATTCTTATTCTAGAACTTTCCTGATACTGGCATACATCCAACAGAAGGAGACGGCTTCATCTGAATTAGAGAGGGTCAGTGAAACTGATCAGTGGCTTTGGCTTTGCAAAGTACTAAACTATACAAGAACTTGTTTCTGTTACATTAATGTGCTACATTGTTGTTTTGCTACATGCTTGCAGCATGCAACTGCAACATGAATGGGTCACGGAGCACGACCTGTGACAAGTCGAGTGGCCAGTGTTCTTGTTACGACAACATAATGGGCCGGCAGTGCGCCAACTGCCAGGACGGTAACCGGGTCCTTGAGAATGGCAACGGTTGCACACCCTGCTTGTGCAATCCATTTGGCACCTTCGGACAGAACTGCAGTCAGACAGACGGCCAGTGTGCTTGTCGTCCTGGGGTCGGAGGAATTCGCTGCGACCGCTGTCAGGATGGTTACTATGGATTCCCCAACTGCCAAGGTAGGCCAGCCAACAACACAATATCACTTTCAAAAGCCATTTTCAGTTCTAAAGTCACCAGAAGATTTGGTCATGTAAACTTTTGGGCTTTCTTTCATGACGCACCTGAATTGTTGCTGCCAAGGAGGTGAGCGTTAGGATGTAGAGACCATGAGCAAGGTCTTAAAAGACTTGTGCGTGAGAAATTTGAATATTGCGTGTCCGATTGATGGGCGAGAATTTTCACCCGATGAAGGAAATGTTACGTGCAGGAAATTCTGAAGAGGAGACCGTCACCTGAATTTTCCCACAGTTCTTACCCCGTGATCCTGCATTATGCCGCAGCAACACCTGTGCTTGCTCTGTTTTCCCTCAGAATGCAAGTGTAACACGAACGGCTCAGCAAATATCTCCTGTGACGGAAATGGCCATTGCTATTGCCGACCAAACACCCTGGGCGACAAGTGTGACACCTGCCAGGAGAACTACTTCCTAACTACCGCTGGTTGTCAAGGTTAGCATTTTGAGTTGCCTCGTGTTTAGATTTGACTCAACCCCCCATAATTTAGGAGGAGCAGTCATTCCAAGGTCGAGACGTCGCAAATGTAAACAGTAGGAGAAAAATCCTCATCCACTGTCTTTGATTGAACGAAATTTTTAAAAAATGGTTTCCTTGGCCTTAAAAAATTTGTTCCCATTATTTCCTTTATCAATGTTTCCGCTGCAGGCTGCCCGAGCTGCTACAATTTGGCGCAAACACAAGTGAACACTCTTCGCAGTCAGTTGTCATCGCTGCGTACAATGCTCAATGTTCTCACTGCTGATCCTCTCCTTACCAACTTTTCATCCCGATTCAGTGCGCTGGACAGAGACACAGACCAGCTGGTTGCTATGACACAAGCCGATGCTGACCGCACTGGCGTACTGCAGTCTAATCTTACAGCTCTCTCAGCTCGTCTGGACCAAGATGCGAAAACGTACACAAGTGTGTTCTTCAACACGCAGATCAGCGGTCTGCTGGCTTCCATTAGCTTCCTCTCAAGTCGTGTCTCTGCAGCCTCGTCCAATATCCTTGAGACAGAGAGCTTGCTGCGCAATACACATACCGCCATTACGCAGACTCTGGCCACCAACGTTGCCAAGCTCAACACCACGACAAAAATGATTGCTGACCTGAGATCCCTGCAAGAAAACACAACAGTCGCCATTCAGAAGAGAGCGACCATTCTCCAAGCAGAAGCACAGCAACTCACCTTGGACGTTCAGCTCGCACTGGTAACCGCTAATAAATCACTAGATAGTCTTCAAGCAAGCATGGCCATCCAGGAAGTGACAACTTCCCGCCTTGCAGCCATTAGCAGGACCCTGGCAAACAGCCATGATGTTCTCTCTGAAGCTCAGCGTGCACTCACCCATGCCCTCGCCACACAAACACTCGCCAACAATGCACGCACCAACATTTCTTCACCATTTTATCTGCCATCAGTGGCCAATGACTTTCAGCAGGCGTCAAAGCTCTTGCAAGACTCTGCCAGCCTTCATCGGCAAACTCTGGACCTCCAGATGGCATACACTGCCACTGGCGCGAACATATCAGCCCATAAGGTCAAAGTGGATGGGCTGAGTGCAAGCCTAACCACGGCTCAGGCTCAAGCAGGAATTGCACTCACACGTGCTAAAGCAGCCAATTCCACTGCTGTTCTTGCTGTGGCATCATCACAGGCTACGCTGGCGAGTGCCCGAAACATGCTCTTGATTCTGCAAAACTTTAGCCAGGCCACAGCAGCCGCACGCAGCCAAGCACAGCAGGCACTTGCCGATGTCCGTGCAGCAAACACTACTTCTCAACAGCTTGTCAAGGATGCCAACGCCATTCTTGTGCAGCACCAAACAGCTAGTCAGCAGGCGCAGGCAGCGGCAGACTCCGCGAAGAATACCAATCTGTCGTCAGCTGCCACAGCAAAGGTAAAAAATACAATCATCCCCCATGACCTCCCCCTCCTTGTTTTCCTCAAATCCGGTGGAAACTCCACCTAGCTTAGAAATTTTGTTCATAACATTTACATTGTTCAGTCAGTACCATTTCTTTTCATTTCACATCACCGTCATTTGGAGTTGTTCAGCAGGTTATTTTCTTGTCACACAAGTTGAAAAGGACAAAGGACAATAAAGGTCTTTGCGCTACTCAGCACTAAGCTATTTAACCAGGCAGCTGCTTCACATGATGTTACAAATAATAGCGGGCCCAACCGTGCTTCGTTGCTCATTGATGGTGATTTGTGCCAGAGGGAAATAATAAGAAAAAAGTTCTGACCAAAAAAATCCTTTTAGAAAACTGACAGAGGAAATCTCATTTGTTGCATCCCCCTCTGTTTGTGTCTCTCTCTGCCTGCCTCTCCCCTCTCTCTCCCCCCCTCTCTTCATGTCAGACTGCCGAAGACCATTCACAACAGAGCAACTCCACTCTGCAGACAACGCAGCAGACTCTAGAAGGATTGAAAAGGCTGGAAACGTCTTTCAACATAAAACGCCAGGAAAGCACGCAGCTTGCGACAGCTTGCAATGCACAGCGACAAAACGCCATTCTGCTTGAGGCAAACGCTCTTGATGCCCAACAGAGCGGAGCCAATGCCACAAAACTTTCTGCTCAAGCAAAACAGGAAGCTGAACAACTTCAATCTGACCTCCAGAACATCACGACAGTTTCAGCGGAGGGTTTGGCGAGCGCAAAACAAGATTTGGCACGTTTGGGGCAAACTCTCACGCAAGCACAGATTGTCAGCATGACAGCGAGCCTTCAATCAGCCATAACCCGCGAAAGGACTGCCCTTCAGCTTCAGAGGGCCGAGATTGCGGACAATGACAATGCGATCCGAAGCTTGAAAAGCCAAGTCCATGCACTGAATGCAACCTGTGGGGCCACTTAGTGGTCGACCAAGCAGACCACTCCTGGAAACTACATGTAGACAAATGTAGACAGTTCTATATCCACCTGACACAATCTTTATGAATATAAACACGCGTCTGCAGTAATTGTCCTTGTCCTTCACTCAGCTGACGAAGGCGCGAGCCGAGCTTTGTAAGCAAATGTTTTCTTTTACGTTTTATGAGTATTTTAATTTTAATGAGTTGAAGCAAAGCAACGAAAGCGCGTTTTCAACCAAACGTGTGATTTGTAGCAAATATGCGCATTTAAGAGTCCAGTAAAGAACCCCTTCCTAACATTGCACCCAGACCTTGTTTATTTTTCCTTTGTGGATCCCGGAGGGACCGAGGGGGAGAATTGAGGCGTTAAATCTTTCCCATGAGCCAAGCATATCTCTGCGGAGTTCTTATCCATACTGTGTTTCAGTATAGTCAACCCTGTTTGTTAGCGGTGTCTTCAACTATTGAAGGGAGAATGCTAGGAGGATGGAGGGACGAGGGATTGTATTTGACAAGGTAGGAGACATCTGTCCTAGTCTCGTGAATATTTTCCTGATCATAGATCTTAATGTCGGAAGATCACAAGGGCACTTCACAGAACATAAGCCACACGATAGAGGTGTCCATTCCTAACAGAGCATGGCGTCGAAGAAAGGTGAGCTTTGCACTCTCACGCACGGACCGTATCTATTGGGACCGATGCGAACGATGAGTTTCTGCGTGAGAAGTTCATGAGAGCTTTCGGCGCCCCAATGCTCAACAATGATGGAGGCTTCGATTCTGAAACGTGATCGCTGTGGTGGAAGACCGTCGCTCTCTCCAGGGCACGCGGTACGAGCTGCCGGATGGAAAGGTTGGCGCGCTTTGTGAATATCCTGTCTGAAGAAGTCGAGCGAAGCACTGAAGGGCGAAATCGTCGGAAAGAGAATTCCTCTTTACCGGGCTTGTCCTACAACGCGACAAGATGTTGAGGAAAGCCAAGGACATCCACCCTCTCCTGTCTAGGCAGATGGACATGTGGGAAGCCGGCAAGCTGGCAGAGCTGCTGCAAGAGGCCAAACGATGCGACAAGCAGTTGGCGGTAGGTCTGAGCCCGATGACCTCTGAACAGCTCGAGAGAACGTTCAATCGCCTAATGAAGGAGGGCAGAGTACGCTCCGCAGTGCGACTCTTGACGTAGCGTGGCGGCGGTGGCATCCTCGACCCTGAAGCTGAGGCCTTGGGAAAGACAGGTGCACTGGGCAAGTCCATGTTTGATGTCCTTCAGGAGAAACACCCCTCGCAGCGGCCGGCCGACCCCAACGCTTCCATGGAGTGTGAGGCACTGCCACCACTGGAGAATGTGGACACCACTGCCGCCCACATTGAACGGGTGGCCAGACGTCTCTTCGGGAGCGCAGGCCCCAGCGGCACCGGCTCAGAACAATGGAGAGCGTTTTTGCTTCGTTTCGGAACAGTGAGCACATGGCTATGAGAGGCCATCGCTGCGTCCACTCATTGCCATGCCAACAAGGTGGCTCCCTGGAACGACATGAGAGCCTTTCTCGCCCGGCGTGGCGCAGCCCTCGACAAACAACCTGGAATGCGGCCCATCGGGATCGGAGAATGTCGTCAACGGATCGAGGCGAAAGCGATGGCCCTGGCCACTGGCCTCGATGTGCAGGATGTGTGCGGTGCTGATCAGCTGTGTGCGGGAGCAAGAGCTGGCATTGAAGCTGCTGTGAATGCCATGAGAGAGTTGTTTGAGGCCGACGAGACAGAGGGCCTGCTCTAGGTGGATGCATTGAATGCATTCAATGCACTAAGCAGACCAGCTGCACTTTAGAATTGTCGAGTGCTGTGGCCACACTGCTCTCGCTTCCTCTTTAACTCGTACCGAGGCCTCGCGGTTATTTGCTGAAGAGCCAATCATCCGGGCTACTGCACACTCTGCTGAGTCAAGAGGGCACCACCCAAGGATGCCCACTGGCTATGCTAATGTATGCCATTAAAGTCTCCCTGCTCACCTCGCGCTTGAAAGACCCCGATCTCCACAAGCAGAGCTGGTACGCTGACGACTCAGCCTGCGGAAGCTCATTGCTGCGGATCAAGGACTGGTTCGGGCGACTCCTCAACCTCGGTCCTGCGTATGGCTACTTCGCAGAACCCTCCTAGAGCATCCTGGTCGTCAAGGAGCACCAGCTGGAGGAAGCCAAGGACATATTCTCTGACCTCGAGGTTAAAGTTGTCCTCACCAGCCGCTTTCTTGGTGGTTGTGTAGGAGCTGCTGATAGAGTTCGGCAGTACGTGTCAAACAAGATTAACACATGAATCACCTGCCTGGAGCGGCTGGCTGAGGCTGCCAAAGCCTACCCACAGTCTGCCTACTCCGCCTTCACTCGCTCTCCCTCCTGTGAGTGGTCATACCTGCAGCGAGTAGTGGAAGGCTGTGACGACGAGTACGGCTGCCTGCGTGACGCTATCCGCCAAGTGTTCACACCAGCTGTGCTCGGCAGGGAAGTGCTGGAAAGGGAGCATGATCTCCTGGAGCTGCCTGCAAAGCTCGAAGGTCTTGCACTTTCTGATCCGGTGAAGACTGCATCATCTGCGTTCTTGGTGTCCCAAGAGGCCACCAGTATCCTAACAGATGCTGTGCGCACCGGTGCCAAAGTGAGCATGGCCGAACATACTGATCACTGTCGTGCTGTCAAGCAGAAGGAAGATGCTCAAACACAACTCAGCTCACGGCTGATTAACGAGTTGCCGCCACCTCAGCGTCGAACACTCCACCGTATTGTGAAGAGCGGTGCTTCTGGGTGGCTGACGGTCATGAGTGCAACGCAGTTCCGGGCCAACTGGCCATCCGCTACCACCAAGAACCATCATGCCTGCCTGCGCTTTGTGACGGCTGCGGGGCGCCCTTCATAATGCAACACGGCCTCGATTGCGCTAAGGGTGGCCTCGTCAAGAGAGGTCACAACGACCTGCGAGACAGCGATGCCGTGCTAGCCGATAAAGCTTGGGGAGGAGTCACCATCGAACCGGTCCTTGTGCCCGAGAATGGCAAGCTTGGCCGGCCCATGCTACAAGCTGACTGGCTGGCGAGAGGAGTCTGGGAGCTAGGGAGCCGGGTGGCATTTTTCGACAACCGCATCATAGATGCTGACGCACCCAGTTACGTCCGGGCCAACCTCTCCTGCGAAGCAACTGCCAACCGCGCCGCATCCGCCAAGAAGGCCAAGTACCGCTTAGCAGCGGAAGAGCTACATTGTACGTGGCTCCTTCACACCGCTCGTGTGATCTACCGATGGAGCCCTCCATCGTGAGTATGCCGCCTATCAGAACCGCTTGCAATTGGCATGCTGTCTGGCGAGCAAATGGGAAAAGCCCTTCTCTTCGGTCATGGCGTGGGTGCGTATTCGCACCCACGCAATCTTTCGGGCTTTGCACAGTCCTCAGGCTTCGAGGCACTGAGCCACGGCCTTGGTCTGTCTGATGGCGTCGCCATTGGCATCGGCTTCTGGCCGCATGCTGCAACACTGCTACTAGATTGCATTGTCTTGTATGTTGAGATGAATGATTACTTCATGCCGCATTGTATAATGTTTGGTAC
>JAOWAR010093210.1:0-12358 GCA_028571005.1 Clathrina lutea | reverse complement strand
CATATTACCATGTGAAAAGCTTCCATCTGGGTCAAATTCTAAGGGAGATATTACAGTGAATGTTATGATGCCATACGACATCAAAAGGTCAGGTGTTTAAAGGATAGTATGTATAGCTGGTGTACTGTAGTATGTATAGCTGGTGTACTGTATCAGGTATCGTGGGTGTACTGTAGTATGTATAGCTGATGTACTGTAGCATGTATCGTGCGTGTACTGTAGTATGTGTAGCTGGTGTACTGTAGTAGGCATAACTGGTGTACTGTAGTGTGTATAGCTGGTTTACTGTAGCATGTATATCTGGTGCACTGTAGTATGTATAGCTGGTGTATTGTAGTATGTATAGGTGGTATACTGTAGTATGTTTAGCTTATGTACTGTAGTATGTCTAGCTGGTGTACTGTAGTATATCTGGTGTACTGTAGTATGTATAGCTGGTGTACTGTAGTATGTATAGCTGGTGTACTATGGCATGTATCGCGGGTGTACTGTAGTATTTATAGCTGGTGTACTGTAGCATGTATCGCAGGTGTACTGTAGTATGTATACAGCTGGTGTAGCTGGTGTACTGTAGCATGTATCGCAGGTGTACTGTAGTATGTATAGCTGGTGTACTGTAGTGTGTATAGCTGGTATACTGTAGCATGTATATCTGGTGTACTGTGGTATGTATAGCTGGTGTACTGTAACATGTATAGCTGCTGTACTGTAGTATGTATAGCTTGTGTACCGTAGTATGTATAGCTTATGTACTGTAGTATGTGTAGCTGGTATACTGTAGTATGTATAGCTTGTGTACTGTACTATGTCTAGCTGGGGTACTGTAGTATATCTGGTGTACTGTAGTATGTATAGCAGGTGTACTGTGGTATGTATAGCTTGTGTACTGTAGTATGTATAGCTGGTGTACTATAATATGTATAGCTGGTGTACTGTAGTATGTATAGCTTGTGTACTGTAGTATGAATAGCTTGTGTACTGCAGTATATATAGCTGGTATACTCAAGTGTAATTATATAGCTTGTTGGGGGACGAAGACTGTGGAGCGCCTTGCAGAGGCAGCGCAATGCTACCCCAGTCCGCACATGCTGTTTTTACCCACTCTTTGTCCTGTGAGTGGCATTACCTGCAGCGTGTAGTAGGTGGTTTTGACGAGGAGTATATCCCTCTTCAAGATGTCATACGGTGGCTGCTCACACCTTCCCTGTTGGGTCGCGAGGTTCTGCATCAAGGGCATGCTCTTCTCGAGCTGCCTGGGAAGAACGGTGGCCTGGCCCTGACCAACCCTGTCACTTCAGCTGCCATCAAGTACAGTGGGTCCAAGCGGGGTACAGAGCTTTTGCAGGAAGCTGTGTGTTCGGGCTCTGCGGCGTGTATGTCCAGCCACACTGCGCACTGCAAGACTACCCCTACACTGCTGCCCAGGGGCGGAAAGGGGATCATGCAGCCACGTTCGGTACCCTGTCTGCCGAGCTACCACCATTACAACAACGCAGACTCCGTCGCATAGTCAATGGCGATGCGTCCACATGGTTGTCAGTCCTTCCACTTGAGCGTGACGGCTATGACCTGTCGGCGACCCAGTACCGAGACCAGATGGCTATTCGGTACGGCAGAGAGCCCACGGGGCTTCCATCTACTTGTGATGGGTGCGGAGGAAAATTTTCCCTGCAACACTCCCTGGACTATAAGAAAGGTGGGCTGGTCAAGAGAGAGCACGATGATCTCCATGACAGAGATGCTAAACTCGCTGATTTGGCATGGGGAGGTGTGGCTACTTAGCCGGTACTGGTGCCAGAGAACGAAAAGTTGGGTAGGCCGTCGCTTCGAGCAGATTGGATGGCAAGGGGTCTGTGGGAGGGGAACCGGGTGGCATTTTTCGATAATCGCATTATTGATGCTGATGCACCCAGTTACCTTTCTGCACACCTTTCATGGAGGCGCTGGCAAACAGGGCCATTGCCGAGAAGAAGGCAAGGTACCGCTTTCTTGCGGAGGAACTTCGGGGCAGCTTCACCCCGCTGGTATGCTCCACTGACGGCGCATTTCATCGTGAGCATGGGAGCTACTTGAAGCGCGTCGCGAACCGTCTGGCCATTAAGTGGCAGAAGCCGTATTCGCATGTGATGGGCTGGGTGCGAACACGTACTCAATTCGCCCTCATTCCAGTTGTGCGGTGGACTTGCGTTTCCGGGGCACCAGGCATAAGGTCTGGGGCCTGGGTCTGCAGGGTGGTGCAGCAGTTGGCCTGGGCCTCTGCTGAACTTCCTTCCTCTCTCTCTCTCTCCCCCCCTTTCTCTCTCTCTCTCTCTTTCTCTCTTTCTCTCTCTCTCTCTCTCTCACTCTCTCTCTCCCTCCGTCCCTGATCCTTTTCTGGCCTCGATTTCTCATTACCTGCTCGTCGAGTGACTGAGTCTAGCTTAACACTGTGGTCAATAATGCTCAGGTTCTGGCATTTCTTTTCCATCTCACCAAAGATGTACGACCAGGTGAGATTACTGTTGTTCACACACACAGTTGGTATTCAAGTTGACCCTTCCCAAGTCATGAGAACCAACAACAACAACAAAAATACAGTCGACATTCGGCATGCCGCCAGCATGACCAATTTATAGACCTGAATGCCACACAAAGATCACTAGAGAAAAGCGGAATTGAGGAAACTGGCAAACCTTACGTATGGCCACATCTAAGGAAAAAGTTAGACCCGGCAATTGCATAAAGGAGAACCCCTAGCAAAGCCAGTAAGTATATCAAAGCAGATGGCATGTGTACCTTGCAGTGGCAGGGGAAAGTTGGCGGTTTTGCGCTCCGCACTTTCGAGAGAGTTTCTTCAGTTTTTCGTTGCACTTGGGCTGCCTTTTGGCCGTCCTATGCCGTTATGGCCCTTCGTCTCCCACTAGGCGGGTCCGGGGCAGCGTCAGTAATGCTGCCCGGGCTCGTCGAGTGGCGAGGGCCACCACTCTCCGCGGTGTGGCGACCCTCGAGTACTAGTGGAGCTAGTAAATAATTATGAATTAAAAATGTGGTCGGTCGTCTTATTCAGACCCGGCTCCAGAGTTTAGCCGTGTCTGAGCTTTCCGACTCACAATGTGGAGTCCCCCGAGGAAGATCGTGCACTGACCAGATTTTCCCTTTCTCCCAGAACATGGAGAAGGTCTGTGAACATTGCCCATTAGCCTTCCTGGTTTTCATCGACTTGCGCAAGGCCGACGATCTGCGACTCTGTGTCCCGCCTGAGATGGCTGAGGTGTGTGCTGCTCCGGCGCAGATGACGCTGTCTTCATCACGCTATCTCGCCCAGCAGCACAGACTGCTTTGAATATGTTTGCCTCTGTAGCCCACTTTTGGCCTTGAAATGAACTTTACCAAGACAAAGATCATGAGCTGCGGACTTTGCATCCCTGAATCCGACCGCCAGTCACTCACAACGGTCAGCAGGTCGTCCATCATGTATCTGATTTTGTTTTTCTTGGGAGTTTGCTCTCTTCCAGTGCCCGTTCCTTGCCAGATCGACCGTAAATTGTCCAGTGCCTACGGACATTTGGTGCACTGCAGTGTGTATTTTGCAACGCCACCATCTCCATTCGCACAAAGCGCTTGGTCTACACGGAGTGTGTTGTTTGTACCCTGCTCTATGATGCTGAGTGTTGGACAATCCTCCGACGCGATGAAGCTCAGTAAACGGATGAACTGACTTTCTTTGACCAAGAAGAGGGATCGTTTTGAATTGCTCACTCGAAAAGGAATCTATCAATTTGCCAACATCACCGGATGCCTGCGGTAAATTCGATGAAACAGCTTTGCTATCAAAGGAAAAGTTTTACACTCAACAATACAGTAAACCTTCCTTGCAAACATATCATGAATAAAGAATATGAACATGCTGGAATATGGCCCGGGTATGGAACACTTTCAAATATAACACCATAGCCATATGATCTCTATTTAACCTCTTGACTGATGTCTTTGAAAAATTTAGACAGGCAGTGATGGTCTTGGTCTGACTCATTACATACACTTCCTGGTTATGCCTGGGACACTTTGCTCAGGTTCACTGAGATCAACTGAGCTGGACCTAATCACTAATCCAGATGTCTACTTATTCATTTCAAAAGGTATCAGAGAAGGCATTTCCATGGTCTTGCAGAGATACGTCTAATGATCCATGGATGAAAGAATATGACAATCGACAACAACAAAAAAAGAAACATCCTGTCTTCAATACTTGGATGCGAACAATTTATATGGTTGGGCAATGTGTCAGAGCCTTCCAACATCAGGTTTCAGGTGGAATGATACGGAACTCAAAGATTTGGAACACACCTAATGATTCAGATATTGGGTAAATTCTAGAGGTGGATCTGGAATACTCAGAAGAATTACACGATCAACATAACGATTATCCATTAGCACCTAGGAGCATGGTTGTAAAATATGAATGGCTTTTGAATAACCAACGTTTGTTAAACTGAAAAAAAAATTGAAAATGACTGGGACTAACATCAAAAAGTTAGCACCAAATCTTATGGATAAAGAAAGATATGTCCGTCAGTCCCTTCACTACAGAAACTTGAAGCCCGGTATCAGTGTGTTGATCTTGGGTTGAAAGTCAAAAAGATTCATCAAGTGAGGTATTCGAACAAAGTACTTGAATGAAAACATACATAATGAAAAACAGATCTTTGAAAAGATGCAAAAAAAACGATTTTGAGAAAGCCGTTTACAAGTTGATGAACAACAGTGTGTTTGGGAAGACGATGGAAACTGTTCAAAATAGAGTGAACATAAAATTGATCAGGAACTGAGCTGATGAGATTAAGCTTAAAAATATCCAAAACCATGCTGTCGTTTGTACGGTGTAAAATCTTCAATGAGGATCTTGTGGGTATGCGGAATCACAAGACCATCACAATGCTCAATAAGCCTATATAATATTATGTACCCCCTCTATAATATTATGTACCCCCTATATAATATTATGTACCCCTATATAATATTATGTACCCTTAAAAATATTATGTACCACTTATATCATACTTTAAGAGTATTGTATACATTCAACTCCGTACTTACCTCACACGTTTTTTATTGACCCTTAAATCCCTCTTTAAGAATGGTTTTTAGCTTTCAATAAAATACAGCAGACCGATAAAACCATCTTTTTTTTTTTGAGACTGATGGAGTATGATATAAGTACATTAAATCCCTCGCCTTCAGATTTACCGGCTTCGTTAAATCCTTGGGCTTGGGATTTAATGTATACTTAAATCATATTCAATATACTCACTTGTAAAGATAAGAGGTTTATCGTCTCAGAAAACAACGCGTCGTATACGACGGTCCGCGCACTTGCATGCTAGGCATGTGATGGCACGGTTGCTATAGGATACCGGCCGCTGCGCTGCATGCAGCTTGCCTACTGTGGTAGTCGACGTTGGTCGCTAGGCCGCCTTTCCACACGCTAAGTGTTGGACCTCGCACTCGCTGACAGTAAAACCTTTCACAGAAAGTTTGACAGCTGTCAGTGTGGGCATGTCTACAAATTTTGCAAGGTTTAGAGAGTTGGAGGAGGCGTTGGCATTTTTTGGGACTGAGCGTCCGAACTCATGGACAGCTCACTGTCGCTCTCCATGTTAAAAGACTCAAGGGCACTTTATGGGGATAAAATGTACAAAAAAGGTGTTTTCTTTTCCTAACGACAGCAAAGTTGGGAAAACACCTCCTTTTCCTAACTGATCGTCTCTTCAGTGACTTTCCGCTTTTTCACTGCGCTGTTCTCTGATGACCTTTTTTTTTCTTCTTCTTTTACTCGATCGCCGCTCGCTTCAGGAAAAGACAGTTTTCCTCCCTGCTCTGCTCTCTGATGACCTTTGTTTTGTTTTTTACTCGATCGCCACTCACTTCAAGAAAACACATTGTTTTCCTCCTGTAGAGGCACATGTAGTAAGCATGCGATTCAGCAGGTCTCTCGCGCGCCAGATTTCGTATACGACGGCGCGGACGCGCGTCTTATGCCATATAAACCTTCATTTTGATCGCGCATAATCAGGATCGATATCCGGCCAAATCAACTCGATATGTGTCTGGATTCGAGACGGGGCAACTTGAAAGCTCGCGCGGCCGGATACGGGTCAACGGGTGGTCAGAGAAACCGAACGTTGTGTGTGTTTTTGGCTCTTTTGGAAAAGTTGTGAGTGGGTCAAGATTCCCTCCCATGATCATTGTTAGTGTGTACCACCCGTGTAAAAGTAGCGCGACAAGTGCCCCGGTTTGTCATTTCACACTTTTCCGTCCGGCCTGCATCAGGCGTGAAAGGTGGCCATCAAACGGGACGAAGGCCTTCTTTCCTTGTCACCGCAAACACGGTAGTTTGCAGCAGCATTTCTTGCCGAAGAATAATGTTTGTACACCCGCCGCTCCTGCGAAGAGAAAGCCTTTTCAAAGGTTAACAAGGACACTGTACGAAGTGTATTTCCCTTCCGGAAAGCTCCTGCGTGAGCGAGTGTCTCTCTCTGATTAAGCACACCAGCCGAGTAGTTTTTTTTTCTTTTTCTTTTCTCTACACTGCCGTTGGAGGTCTTGAATGTTTTATGGAAGTTCATCCATCCATACGAAAAAAAATATTCAGGGACAAAGGTGGCCGCAACGGTGACCGATGAGTGACTTCGCATGGCGGGTTGTCCTTGTTGAACGTCACACGAGCAATAAGCTCTTTTTTTTTTGCCCTTCAGTCGTCCACCGTGCTCAGGAGCACCTCACGGAGGTGTTTTCCCCAGGAGGTGTTTTCAAGGTACACTTCAGTTAGGAAACTTGAGGTGTTTTCTTGATCTTGGGACCCGTAAAAAACCAGAAGGTAGACCAGGGAGGAGAAAGAGGTGTTTTCCTGAAATGGGGGGGCGAATGAGTTAAAAAAAAAGAAAAGAAAAAAAGATGATCAGAAAGAAGAGCAGTGAAAAAAAGTCACTTAAGAGACAATCAGTGAGGAAAAGGAGATGTTTTCACACTCAGGCTTCTTGTCTTCACCACCACGTTCCGGGCCAAAACGGCTAGGTATTTTGTGTGGTCAAAACCAAGGCAGGAAAGCCAGAAAGGAAGAGACAAGGAAGAGTAGACGACGATCAGTTCAAACAACAACAGCCAGGCTGGCAAAGCCTTTAAGGCATTCTTGCCGTTGCTTACTGCTAAGCTGAACCGTTCATCTGGCCCGGCACCAGCCAGGCACCTAGAACATTACAGGGCTGTGGCTTCCCATCCGGGATAATCCTATTTTCATTTCTCCGTTGGACCGACTTCCTGGCCGAATTTCGACAAATTGTGGCGGCAGCTCATAAGCTCGAAGCAAGGTGAGGAGTCTTTTAGGTAATGGTGTCTCCGCGTTTCAAGTAGTATTGCTCAATTTTTTTTTTCAGTTGGCCACACACAGTGAAGAGGAAGTATCTGGGAAGTCCAAGCCAACAGACCGACGCATGTCAAAACCGTCAGTTGCAAGCGCGGTTTCGAAACACTAACAAAGTTCCTTATTTTCGAAGGCTGTTCCACGGAACAAAAGGCCATGCATTTTTTGGAACAGAAGTTTATGGAACTGTCGTGTGAAGAGTTCCAAGCCCTGGGCGTAGCGTTCCAGCGGGCTCATGGTAGAGCGACGAAAAGCCACCGGCACAGGTTAGATTTCCAAGAAGAAGACGACGCTAATAAGAGCCTATAGACGCGGAAGATCGTGGTTCAAGAAACGATCAAAGCCATTGAGAGACTTTTGCTGTCAGTATAAGACAGACTTTTCACTGCCGAAAGTACACCTTTCCGATCGTAAGCTTTGCTTCAACTGCTTAAAACTGAAGCATGTTGCCAAGTTGTGTCGATCCGAGAGCAGATGCAGCATTCATAGCAAGTGAATGCGTCTGTATGCTCGGGCACCTAAAGTCTAGTCAGTGAACGTTGCGATCCAAAGTTTCACGTCTTCTGCGCAAGTCTCGAAGACATCGGTTCACAAAATCGACATGGTAGACTGCCACGGGACGCATTTCATAGTAAACGCTTTGAAAAGGGTCAAGTTGGATGTCAGCATACCTTCAGTGTCCAATGAGATCACGGAGCGCTGGAGGAAGCATGGTATAGAGCTCAGCAACAGTGAAGAAACGTGCGGGTCAGCAGTGAAGAAACGTGCGGGTCAGAAGTGAAGAAACGTGCGGGTCAGAAGTAAAGAAACGTGCGGGTCAGAAGTGAAGAAACGTGCGGGTCAGCAGTGAAGAAACGTGCGGGTCAGCAGTGAAGAAACGTGCGGGTCAGCAGTGAAGAAACGTGCGGGTCAGCTGACATACGGCTCTTGATTGGTGCAGATTGTGCTAACATTTTTCTTGTGGAAAAGAGGGAGATCAATGGCGAAACTGCTTGGAAGACCAGTTTCGGATGGGTCCTGTCAGGTCCATGTGGCCAGTCACCGCATATTGCTATCCAAGTAAACTACATTCAGCAGAACATTGAGACCCTTTCGCAGATGGAAGCACTAACGTAGCACATTTCATGGCGAGCTTTCCCCATGGACTCCAACAATGGCAGATACAACGTTGGGTCGCTGTGGAAAAAGCAACGATTGAACGTCCAAACGACAACCAAGCGCAAGCACTGGCAGCTGCCAACTCTCAACTTCGTGGCAAGCTGCGCAAGGGCACAGACGCACGGAAAAGGTATGACACTGTGCTTTTCACCAAGTACAAGGAGATTGGTGCTTTTGAAATTGAGCCCAACCCAAATGAACCAGCCTGACTATATGCCACACCACGCCATTTCTAGCCAGGTCGCGAACAGTAACAACGAAGACAGTACTGGTCTTCAAAGCGTCTGTGGCTTGTCACAACATGAAGTCCTTGAATGATCGTCTGGATCCTGGTCCTTCTCTCTTGCCCTACATAACCAGACTCCTTTTGCGTTTTCTGATGAAGCCTGTAGCGTTGCATGCTGAAATTCAAGGTTTGTGATAAAAAAGAAGTCAAGTTTATTTTTGCACATGAAAACAAGAGAAACTGGTGTGATGGCACCTGCAGGGACTGGCACAGTAACACAGATAGAGAAAGAGAGAGCGTATGTACAGGCAGAGAATTGTGAGAGGGGAAAATAGAGCGGTTTTTTTTATCATCCAATTTTGAGAGATTAGTTTAATATTGTCCAATAATTAGCATTCCAACTCAGAGCAGATGAGCTTACACAAGATGGCATGCCAAGAAGCGCGTTAATTTGAGAAAAGCATACGGTGAAGGAGAAAAAGAACCCTCTTCCGAAGGCAGGGACATTGTCCGGCTGCACCACTCCCTATTCAAGAAACATCCATCCACACCATACCACCTCCTGTCCCAGGGCTCTCCCTCTGTTCTGGGCACGTCATCACTGTGGGTCGCCCTCCTCCGGACAGCCACAAAGAAGGAACTGTCCTTCTCAACAGTCATAGCCACAACTGGTGCACTGTGCGAGTAGCTGCTGCTGCCGCTGCCCCTCTTTCGCAAAGTGCACCAGTTGTGGCTATGAATGTTGAGGAGGAGGACAGTTCCTTGTTTGTGGCTGTTCGGAGAAGGGTGACCCAGAGCGACGAAGTGCCCACACCAGTGGGAGAGTCTTAGGACAGAAGGTGGCATGGATGCTTGAATGTGGAGTGGTGCAGCTGGACAATGTCTCTGCCTTCAGAAGAGGGTTCTTTTTCTGCTTCACTGTATGCTTTTCCTTGAATGAACGCGTTGCTTGGTGGGCCATCTTGTGTAAGCTCATCTGCTCCGAGTTGGAATGCTAATTATTGGAAAATATTAAACCAATTTATCAAAATCTGATGATAAAAACCACTCTACTTTCCCTTCTCTCAGTTCTCTGTACATTACGTTCTCACACTCTTTCTCTCTCTCTCTCTCTGTCTGTCTCTCTCTCTCTCTCTGTTACTGTGCCAATCCCTGCAGGCGCTATCACACAAGTTTCTCTTGTATTCATGTGTACATGCTGAAATTTGCAAGGCAATCTTTACCATCGCCATAAGGGGAAGAAGATCGACCCTTTCTCAGCTTTGTATAGCTTAATGACGAGGAAGAAGAAGAAGAAATGGCAATTTACCGGCTTATTTGCCTTCCTTTCGGAGTTAATTGCTCACTTTTGAGTATCATGACTGCAGTACTTCAACATCGTTTAGAGTCCGCGGCCTCGCAGGAAACCTTGCCAGCGAGAGGCCTGTTTATGCTCATGCTTGACAGTTTATGGCGATGACAGTGTTGCCTGCCTGGAATCGCATGAAGTGGCAGCACAATACAAGGGCATTGGAATATCAGCACTTAAATGCTGGAATGGACCTCTGTAAGTGGAGATCAAACAGACAAGCTTATCATAGTTACGATCAACCAGAAAATGGAAAGGTGTTGGACACAACTTGGGCTTTGGGCAAAGGATTTCCCATCAAAGCTCTCCAGTGCAAGACTTGGACGAAGTGGAAGCTCTTCCAGTCTATCACTCTTCTTTATGATCCTTTGGGTTTGATCAGCCCATATGTTATTTGGGGCAAGGTCATTCTCCAGAAGCTGAGGATTGCTAACCAGCCCTTGGGATGAGCCACTTGCACGGTCCTTGAAGGGTGAGGTGGAGCGATGGTGGGAAGAGGTGAACAAGCGCCAAGATATGACATTTCTTTGTTGGAATAGTCTCTCTGCTATGCCGATTGGGGTACACATGTTTTCAGACACATCGGAACAAGTGTACGGCTGTATAGTTTATGCTACTTCAGGCCATTTGGGTTTGAAAGGCCATCTCAAATGAAGAACTTCAAAACTAATTTGGATTTTCTGTAGCTTTTGGAGATCGCAAGACCTGAATAAAACAAAAAAAATTATGTGTAGACTCTAAAAAGTTGATTACAAGTTTTGCTCACTCCAGGCCAAACATGTTTGTTGATTCTCAGACGTCATGAGCCTGTCCACAAAGCCGTGCTACAGATTTCTGTTTTTCTGAAGAATAAGAGAGATATGAGAACTTCCCTTCGCTTTTCTTTGCCGAGTTGGAATTGTTCGCAATGTGTCCTTCGATAGTGAGATGGAAACATTTAAATCGCCAGAACAGTTTGTAGCCAAGGGCATGAAGATACCACATGCTAAGTTTCATCGCAACAGCCCAAGCGGATGTTGAGATAGACTCCTGGTATGGAGCACAGGACGTATGTTTCGAAACAGCTAATTCTTTAGCCAAAATGAAATCTCTACCAGCTCCCACGAACGCACCAGAGAGAGAAAGAACGAAAGAAAAAAGGAGCAAACTGGGAATCAAACCCGGCTAGTTGGATCTACGTTCCCATGCTCTACCGACTTAGCTATCCCCCAATCCGCCAACCAACGAGATTAACTTTCGCTTTCTTTCTCGAGCTCTCTAGCACGTGAACTCTCCCCAGGGCCATGTAAGGCTGCTGAAAATCGAGATGTTCCTGTCGCATTTTGTCCACTTCCCGTTAGAATTTTCAAACACAGTTTTAAGAAGAACTTCTTTGCTTTACCATATTTCAAAGACGTTAGAAAATCGAACAGACCAAATCTGGCTGTGCCAGGGGTAGGGCCTCAAGATAGATAGTAGACCGTAGAGGGACATACTTCTGCTGGAACAAATCCGTGTGAATGTAGGTCTCACTGTGTGTGCCCGCGCGCGCTTGTGTGTGTGTGCGCGTGTGTATGTGTGTGTGTGTTATGAAACAGGCTAATTGACATGTATTCGTATATCACTTGAGTGTTCGTGATTTTGAAGGTGTTCTCAAACTGCCAACTCCTATTTCAACCAGTTGCTATTTTACCGTTGACTATTTTGTGTGTCCACAGGTGTCGTGAAAGGCAACAAGCTATGGGATCTGGTAAGCATATATATGCATGCAGGCGAACCATTCTCCTAATTCATGCGGCAAAACAGTTGACAAAGGATGCTGCTTGGCGTACAACGAATCGTTCTAGAATATGTTCATCATCTACATTCAGGCCTCATCGTCAACCTCGTCTAAAAAGGCTGGACATCTTCAGTCACTGACTTACCATTCAGGCGGTGGTCGTTGGCGCATCATGAGTCGTCAGAAATTAGATTGGTCACTTGCTTCGCCGCTCACCAACGGGCAAAAACCACACTCCTCATTTCCAAACAACTTGACGTTCAATCGAGGCATTTGAAGTGATGGACTTACCCAAAAGACGGGTGCAGTGCTGTCTAATGAAAAATAATGAGAAAATTGTTACAGAAAAAAAAACACACAAAAGAGCGTCCACTCCAGCCGGATTCATTCAGTTTGGCTAATCCCCGCGCACCCGAGCTTCATGAAGAAGCTCATCCCCTTTGATATTATTATTATTATTATTATTAT
>JAOWAR010093099.1:0-12361 GCA_028571005.1 Clathrina lutea | reverse complement strand
AAAATAAACAGGCCTCCTAGTCATTATGATGCAGAGTGCGAAAGATCTAGAATTCTAAACCTGGATAAAAATAAAATTCCAGCCTTTTTGGTACGCATTAAGTCGTACTAATTTCTTTCAGTTTCGTCCGCCTCCATTTCCATTTTCAGCGGCCTCTAGTTTTACTTTGATTCGCCCCATTCACCGTCTCTTTGACTTACTTGTACCTCGTTTTCCTGGACACTTCCTTATAAGAAGTCAACGTCATCATTTACAAACACTTACTCTCATCGAGAAAATAGAATCACGTTATACGCCCGCGGAGGCAGGCAGAGAGACAGGGAACGAAGAAAAAAAAAATTGGCCTCTGTTATGACCTTTCCTCTAAGGTCACGTTTTCCTCTTCCATTTAGGGATCGTCGCGAAAGTTCGCAGTAGCCCCGCGAAACGAAAGAATTAGTTTCACCCGAAATTAACCTCCTCCCCCTGCCGAAACGAAAAGAGGTTCGCACTGTGGGTGACGCAGTGTGACACCAAAGTCCAGCTTTCGCGCGCTCGTTGCCTGCGCTCGTTGCTCAGCTGCAGTCTCCTCCAAACACGCCTTCACAGCTTCTGCACTGCAGTTCCCTTCACCTTTCTCTACGCTTCGTTCGCCTCTTCGACGTCATTCTGGCGCGGCTTTGAAGGATTTTTCGCGACAAACGCGTTCATGAAGCGCTCATAATCGTTGGCAGGCACCTTGTATACCAGGGTCCGGTTTTCGCCGGCGATACCGCCGAAAAGAGTTCGCTGCATAACGTGCTGTGACCCGGCGCTCTGTCGGTCTACACATGCATGGTCAAGAAAGGCTCTTGCACAGCACCGCCGAGGAAACAAGGAAGAAAGGCAGACCTTCCAACACGCTCCAAGAACGAGCACAATGCGGACAAGTGAGCCTCGTGTCGAACAAACGCCATCCGGAAGTCATGTTTTGTCAGCAAGCACCGCCCACTTGACATGCACCATGTGCACGCTCAAGCGCTCGCTCAAGCGCTCGCTCAAGCTTTTTAAAGGTCTGTAAGACTTAGTATAACGTTATGAGTCACCGGCCTCTGACGCCACGTTGGTCTACGTGCACCATGTACAAGTACGCAGTACCACCGTGACATGCACTCGCTCTCGCAAGCTTGTACTACCATACTGTGGCCTCGACTTGCTGTTGCGTAGATCTACGTGCGATCGCGAGAAGAGTTGACTACTACCACACGCGCGCACTGCATTGTAGATCTACATACATGTACTGATGCTCGCTCTCGTCCAAATTCACGCACCTAGTAGTGACCTACCAACCTTTCTTCTGGGTGATTTCAACGCCAAACACAAACTGGATGGACTTCCGCACCCCCAAACCGTACCGGCTCCTACCTACGCCATCTACTTCTAGACTTTGGTCTCAGTCAGTGTGTCAACCACCCAACCCGCTACTCCCCTCACATTCAGCACCATTGACCTAATCGCTACAAATCGGCCAGATCTCGTGGAAGAGATCCACGTCACAGACTCCATCTCCGATCACTGCTGTCACAGCGACACTCGGTCTTCCGTCGCCACAGACAGGACGTATGACTTTTGACCTTCCGGTCTATGAGCATGCAGACTGGCTGGGTTTCCGAGCCAATTTACGATTTACGTCGTCTTCCCCTCTTCGAAGCTACATGTATATCCAAGGCACTGACGACGTCAATGTTGCCTGGCGCGTATGGCGTGATCTTGCCTGGGGCGCCATCTCGGGGCACGTCACCTCAGCGTCGAATAACGGTAAGACCTGGCAATAAAATCTGGCTGACCACTGAACTACACAAACTTTCCCGGCAAAAGCGCCAATCCTCCCAAACTGATGAGGCTTGGGCGAAGACAGTCCCGAAATCTCTGCAATTCTGCCTTCGCCCGCGCTGAGCAAAGGCATTTTGCCCAAGAAGTCAACCTGACTTCTCAAGCGTCGCGGGGTCCTGCAAATGGTGGACCAAGGCAAGAAAGTTTGCTCGTATCAGCGTACCATCACCGTCACCACCAACTTTAAGTGACGGTACTCACTGACCGGCCGCTCTGCTAGTACCGCCGCTGGCAAAGCCGAACGCCTTGCCAGCTTCTTCGCCAGCCAATGCAAGTCACCGACCAAGACATCCTTCCCCTCCTGTGCTCCCTACCCTCTCCCAGAGAACCATCCAACGTTTAAGTTCCCCACAATCACGCACCAAACTGTCTTCCATTGCCTCAAACGATTGCCTGTCACGAAAAGCTCTGGTTGCAAAATCATCACTAATTGCGTTCTCAAGGATATCGCCTCCACTGTTACTCCATCCCTAATGTACTTATACAACTTATCACTTCGCACTTGCACCTTTCCTGATGAAAGGAAAGTGGCCAGAGTCACACCGATCTACAAGCAACGAGGTCGCGCAGATGACGCAACTAACTATCGCCCCATTTCTTTACTCCCGTTGGAAAAGTATTGGACAAAACTCAAAGCCAGGAGCCCCGCAATTGCATCTCTCTGAAAGGCCTCGTCAGCGATCACCAATGTGGTTTAATTTCTTCCGCATCGATCAACAACCCCGCAACTTGTGTTCATTGTGGATCAATGACCCAGAGCCCTGACCTATGGTAAAGGTGTCCTCGCAGCATTCCTTGACTTTGAAAAGGCATTTGACCGGGTCTGGCACAGGGGCTCACTGCACAAGCTAGGGGTTTGCGGTCTCCAACCAAACACCATAGCGTAGATTGCCGATTACCTTCGTTTCCGCCAAATCGCAGTTCAACCAGACCACGCAATTACCGCCGGCGTCCCTCAGGCATCTCACCTGGGCCTTGTACTTTTTGCGATTTTCATCAATGACCTGCCACCAGCTGTACCCATGGCTTCTGAGCTTTATGCCGATGATGCCCTCGTCTTCTCCACTTTTCCACGCACCGAACTCCCTGCAGGCGTCGCTATCCTGCAGACTAGCCTCACAGCTGCCTCAACCTGGGCAACCACTTGAAAAGGCCGTTTCAGCGCCCCCAAAACCGTCGTTCTTTCCCCTTTCCCTTACCTCGACTTTGTCTTCGCCTCTTGGCCCCCTCCTACTGGAAGACGAGCCCGTTAAATCGCCACTGAGCATAAACATTTGGGTGCCATCTGAACATCCAACTTATACGGTGGTCCGCACACATCACCTGCGCAGTCGCCAATGGCACCAAGCGAGCGGGCTTGATGAAACTTATGCAGCATAATCTCCCAGCACCGGGTACCAGCCATTGCCAAACTTTACCTTAGCTATGTTCGCCTTAGCTTGGAATACGCCACTCCGGTCTGGCGCTGCTACATCTGCTGCCTCACAGGCACTTGAGCGCATCCAGGCAAGCATAGCACGTGCCATTCTCCATGCCCCCTGGGACAACCCCAAGACTACGCTCTTACATGAGCTTGGTTAGCCATCATTGTGCTGGCGGCGTGTCATTGCTTGCCTCTCCCTGTTCCATCAACTACGGCTCCGGATCCATCCCAATCCTGCTCTTTCCGATTGACTTCCATCCACAACTTCCACGACATCTGGGCGAACCCTTCGGAAGCCTCACCGACTGCGCCTACCAGCGTCGCGGACCACTCGCCACGCCAAATCTTTCTTTACACAAACAAGCTCTACTTTGGAACACCCTCCCCCACGCTCTTCAAGATCTGACTTCAAGACACACCTTTCGTGTCGCACTCGAGCAGCACTAAATGAAATATAAATACAACACCGATTCTGACATCCCTCTTCCTCCCACCTAATTTTTTTCCAGCACACTATTCTTTCATCTGTGTAGATCGATTGGTCTCAGGTTTTCCTTCTTCCCTGTTCACTTCTGGCAATTATCTTTCTTGAACAAGTGCACTGATGTGGAGACCCCCTCGATCAGGGCATTAGCCCTGCCTGGGTAGCCCTAAATGATAAGGCAATACAATACAATACGCATTTCTCCGATCTCCGTCGAAAAAATCAGAAGTAACGGAAAACTCCGCCGTTTCTTCGACCTCACCCGTCGATCGAAGCTCAAAACGGAAGAAATTCCCCGCTCTCCGATCTCAGTTGAAAAAAGTCCCCACCTACCGACCTCACACCCTTCGTCGAGGTTCTCAAAAATGATGAGTATCCGTTCGATTTCGAAAACATTCAATCCAAATCAGCTCCCGATCGATCCTGAAACATTCTTCGATAACTACGGGTCTCTCTCATCAGCTTCAAAATCTACGCGATCGATTTCGAAAACTTCAATTCAAATCTGCTCCCCGTTGACCGAAAAGAAAGCCGAAACTTTGACCGCCCGTCGATCAGGGCCAAACCTTGATGACTTGAAAAATACCCGCCTACCAAGTAATTCTCCGATCGGAACTCCACTGAACAAAGCCTCGTTGATTTAAGACTCTGAAAAGACCTCTACAAACGGTTTGAAGATATGATCAACCGTCCGATGATTTCCAAAACTATAGCCCCGACCTCCGCAGTCACTTTGCTCTCTCGTTATTTCTCTTTTTTGTCACCACGGCTGACGATCAACGAATATGCTCGAAACTCACGTGAAACGCCATCCTTCGTAGATTCCCTTTTAACCAGCGGCCACATGGAACTTTCGTGCACGCTATTTCCTCCGAACAAGCATTGATCGAGTTGTCTCACCAATATTATTTCACCTCGCAGTTACCGCACGGCATCTCGCAGGAAAAAGAATTTACCAAAAAAATATATTATTTTCCCGTTTTACTTTTATGCTCTTTCCTCCGAACATGCAGTAATCGAACCGTCTCACCGATATATTTAGCCTCGCAGTCATTGCACGGTATCTCGTTTACTCTCGCCCCTCCATTCCACGGCGAAACATGCTCAGCGTGTCGGCAAATATCAGCCGTTCGTAGGTGACCTGGATTATTTCCTGGAAGACATCCCCAGGATGGAGAAGGCAGCCGTTAATGCCTCTTGTTTCGAACGAGGAATTTACCCAAAAATACTTGTCTTCCCGTTTACTTTCATGCTCTTTCCTCCGAACAAGCCTTGATCGAGCCGTCTCAACCATTATCTAGCCGAATCTGCCAGGCGAATCGGTGCCGCAGGATCGAGTACGCACAGCACTACGGGTTTTTCACGGCTTCGAGGTCTTCAAAATTTCTCTGCAACAATATATTTTAGCCTCGTACTGTATCTCGGCAACAGTAAACTTCGCTTCGTCCCAAACCTGTACTTTTCTCACTTCAAAGTCTCCCCATTGACCGGCGAAATTCGATCTGTAGACAGAAAATTCGTGAAGGGTTCGCAAGAAACAGCCGTGTAAAGACTTCCTCCGAAACTCGTACTTTGGCATTCTCACTTCAAAATCTCACCACTGACCGGCGAAATTCGATCTCTAGACCGGAAAATCGTCCTTGCTCAAAACCTCGGTGAATCTTTTATTCTCAGCTCGGAATACCTTACGTTCTCACTTTATCCGACTCTCCCCCAACTCATCCGAAACATTCCCTTCTCGCTTTACCTGAAACTCTTCAGAACTGCTGAAGCGTGACCGAGTGAGCGTGCGATGTATATTCTCCTGGGTATGGAGAAATCTCACTGAATGTGGATTAGTTTGACGCGCAGAAGCAGTGTCGACTTTGTAGGCTTGCGATGGGCGAGCTTTCACCTCCTCGTCATGTCCTCTTCGTCTCTGGGTGGAATGGTGCGAATCCTAGTGTACTCTGTACACTGCGCGTGGGTGAGTAGTGGTGGCATGAAACGACTCATGCATGCAAGCAAAGAAATGACAGGCACTCATGCGTATCAACGAAGTTCTCTGCTTATCTCTTGTTACCGTTCTCTGACCCTGCATATGAACCGTTGTTGGGGCAGTGCTGGGGCAATAAATGTATATAAACAATTACACGGGTCGGGGCTCTTATATGAAAGCAAATCGAGGTAACCTGTATGACATCACACATACGTAACGAGCATGGCATGACTCATGCATACCTACACGTCTACCCCTGTTAGCACAATGTTCATGCAAGTTAAAAGAAAAAAAAAAGGAAGAACCAAACCTTTCTAGCCTATTCAAAGTAACAATACCCTGGCTCATGCCGATCATCATTGACACAGACACGCTAGTCTACCCATCAAACACTGGTCCCAAGAGACAAGAAGTATGACCTTCACCTGAATAAATTGTCATTGCAACTTTGTTTATCACTTCACAGTCAACAATTTTCATGGGTCCCCAAATAGAGAATGCAAATGATCTGAAAAATAAAAAACGACAACTTGCGCTGCAGATGTCATTACACGTAATAAATGAAAAAGAGAAATATGCTCTACCTTTCTCAGCAGAAAAGAGCTTCTGCAGAATGAATCGTATTTCCTCATAAGTGCGAGGTGTGGGCTTTTTTATTACTAAAATTAAAATCACTGAAGGTAATTGCCCTTCAATTCAGAGTAAATCATGATGGAAGACAGAGAGAGAAACAGAGAGAGAGAGAGAGAGAGAGAGAGAGGAGTCGAGATAGCAAGAAGAAAGGGCTACATTCATGGTAAACACAGAGATTTTAGATGAGATTCCGCATAAAAAAGCAGAGTTGTTAGATCAGATTCCATATCTAAAAGTAATCCATGCATTAGATGGTAACTGTCATTGGGAAGCTGCTGCAAATCCAAAAGTGACAGCCAGCTCCATGACAAGTCATATTTTTACACATCACTGCAAACAAACAAAACAGCAGCATGTCATAGCTGCTATCAGAAGGAAAGAGAGAGCCCTAAAGTCAAACACTGCTATGGTGGGCTAATTATCCTTTTATGAGAGCGCCTGCCCATGCGTGTGATGTCCAGCGAATCACGCATCTGCACACGCGCATGGGAACACACACATGCACACACACGCACACATACACGCATCATCACACGCACAAACACACACTTGTGTGTGTGTGTTCGTGTTTTTCCGTTACTTTCCCGACTTCCCTCCTCTCCTCCCTCGACACTTTGTCTTATTTTTAGTTCACCCCATCCGTCCCTTCCATTCAGCTCCTAGCCCCTTCACTCTCGGCCCATCCATATCCCGGAAATGCGTACATCTGGGTTTCTCCCAAGCTTCGCCTTACATACGTTAGAGTTGGAGGCTTCCCTTACCATACGGTATCAAAACAGCACAGTGAGCTTTAGATGAAAGCGATAAGTTCAAAAGCTGCCAGCTATCACACACCGCTCTTCATTCCTTCCTCTCCTTTTCTGTCGACCCTTTTTGCTTACTCTGTATGACCCTGGGACCCGTTGCCATCTCTTAGCACCCTATCCTGTCTTAAGAGAAGTCCTGAAGCAGGTGGGCGTGTCTACGCTTCTTGCAGAGTTTTTTCTAGTATCGGGATGACGGCGCATTAACTGATGAAACGGGCCTTCTGCTGCTATTATACTGTAAAGTCACCAATTTTCGCAAGGTACTGATTTTCGCAAATCTGTTCCAAACCTAGTTCGCAAAGATTTATTTTCGCAAAGTCAGAAAAAGAGTTGCTAGTAGATACTTTTAGTTCCAGAGGGCAGCGTACTGGAAGCTTCCGGCATCAGTTGACGCTCAGCAGGCCGGGCGTGCATGTTCGCTTGGCTGGTGGTGGTCAAGTACACGGCTGTAACTTTGCATAGGACTATCGCACGCGTTGTTCAGTCCGCGGTGACCACACACAGCCTGCATTTTATGCTGTTCTGGCAACAAATTACTGCATCACAGCGTCACAAATGAAACAGCGGCTACACTTGCAACGTAATCAAAACACGTGCACGCAGTTCTGCAAGCTTTGTAAGCCATCAATGAGAGGCCCGAAGTTTCCTTTGCCTCGTGTGTCTCTCACTGACACTCTGTGTGTATCTTCTTCGAGATGTCTCTAACCAGTTGGCTGAGAAAAGAGAATCCCTGGTACAAGGAGGCGAAGCGACCGCCTTCCAAAGCCAAACGATGCGCCCAATGACCACAACGCAGCGGCATGGGCAGCTGCGAATAGCGAAGTGGAAGAATCATTGAACGAGCCGCCAAGGAAGAAGAAACGAGGCGAATACTACGTTTACAGCAATGAAGTCCGGCTTAGGCAAGGTTCTCAGCGCCAGCCTGTCCTTGCCAGAGCCAGGCCAAAAGCCCAGCAATGACACCCGCTCTGAGATCGTCGCTGCCATGTGCTTGGGCAATGCGCTCTATCACGAGGATGCCGCACACCTTGGCTTGCTTGCGGTCTACCACATGCTTGACTTCTGGCGGGCTTTGAACCTTTGAGCTATGAGAGGACAAGACCTCGGCTTCCATGACGAGGAAAAAGGGGTTAAGAAGCTGACTGTCTACATCGAGCAGCACCTGCATGACGGAAAGGTGCACGTGGGCGTCCTGATTCAGCGCCCTAACTCCATTGCTTTGCAAGTTGGACATGGGATGGCCGCAGTTTTTGACTCACGCCCATGATGTTGCTGGCAGCCAGCGTGGTGCGGTGTTAGAAGTTGCAGGCAAGGGCAGCACTGTTCAAGACACTGCGAGCTAGATTGCAAGCTTTTCTGCTCGTATGTTTCATCTTCCTGTTTTAGACATGCATTTCTGTTTGCTGGAGAAAAAGCCTGAGAAAATGTAGCACTGTCACTCATTTATGCACTAGTTTCCCAGTACTACCGGTAGTAGTGTGGTGCAAGTTAGTGCTGTTTCCTGTTGCTTGAATGACGAATGCTACTGTCTTGTATTGCTCTGTTTAGTCAGTCAAGGACAGTGGTACTAGTACATGTATCACGTAACCTGAAGGCCAGAATTAAAGGCTGCCTCCTGTTGTTGGGAATATGAAGTTGGAGGGTGCCGGGGTAAGTACTTTAAATGCAGTACCAATTTTACACATGATGTTAAATTTCATACGGTACTAATTTTCACAAATTGCGAAAATATATCCCGTGCGAAAATTTGTGATTTTACAGTATGTCAGTGTTTACTTTGCTCACTGAAAATGGAGTCACATTTCACGTTTCCCTCTACCCTAACTATGTTTTGCATCACGTACTGACACTCACACACACAAACATTCCGGAAGTGCGTACATCTGGATTGCTACCAAGCTACGCACTACATACGCTACAGTTGGAAGCTTCCCCACCCATCACACGTCACTATGAGCTCCAGATCAAATGATAATTTCGAAAGCTCCCAGAGGTCATACACTGTCCTTCCGTTCTTCCTTTTTCCTTCTTTTCTCTTGCCTCTCTTTGCTTACTCTGTACGACCCTGGGAGCCATTGCCATCCCTTAGTGCCCTACGCTGTCTTGAGATAGGTTCTCAAACAGATGAGCTCAGAATGATCTAGGTTTCTAGTAAGAATATTTTCTTGTCTCGGGATGACGGCACTTCAACTGATGAAACAAGCCTTCTGTTGCTATTATATCTCTTTCATTTGTTTACTGACAACAGAGTCGTATTTCACCTTTTCCTTTGGTGCAACTATGTTTTGCATCAAATATTTACATACCTACACACACTCGCGAGCACACACACACACACACAAACTCATGTAAACATACATACATGCATGCATGCACACATGTGCGGGTACTCATGCCTGCACCACCTCGCACGTATATACAGATCAGAGAAACGCAGAAACAGTCCCAAACCAGGTGGGGACGGAAATGTGTAGGTTCCACAAAGGGTTTTTTTCTTGTGTCGGAATGGCAGTACCTCAACTGAGCAAATGGACTATTTGCAGCTCTTGAAACTTTTATTTTCATGCTGACAACAAGTGACATTTCGCCTTTACCATAACTCTAGCTATCTTTTGCATCACTTGTAACACAAAAACGTGCATGCACACACACACACACACACACACGCACACACACACGCACACTGGGCGCTTTACCATAAAGTGCTCAGACGTGCAGTTTCTCCAGTCATACTCTATACCTTGCTGAAGACGCCTAACAAGGCAGAAACGGCTGTCCAGGGTTGAGTGAATGGCTGAGAGCCTGTCATTTGTTTTTACACACGGGGTTCTTGCAGTCAGTTGGACTGTACGGCTTACCCGGTCCCTGACAATAGGCAAGAGCTTTGCTGGGCTTGTGGCCGCTTGCTACCATGTTGGCTGCATGGCCGGTGTGGTTCTCATGGTCAACTTAGCATTTTTGTGCTTGTTACCATGGTTGCTTCACAGGTTGGTGTGGTTCTAATGTTGGCTTGCGACCCACAAGTGTGGCGCTTTAACATAAAGTGTTCAGACGTGCAGTTTCTCCAGTCACGCTCTATACCTTGCTGATGACGCCTAATTAGGCAGAAACAGCTGTCCAGGGTTGAGTGAATGGCTGAGAGCCTGTCCTTTTTTGACACACAGAAGCTGTAACATATACACAAACGTACGTGTGTGCTGGATGCAGGGTGTGGCCATGGGAAAGAAGCAAGAAAATGGCCCTTCATCCAAATTCTTGAAAAGTACTTACTTCACACTTTCTGGAGAGTCGACTTCCAAAGTGTCTCTCAGAAATGCCCGCCTCATCGACAGAAACGAGCACCGTGTCGAGCTCATCCACAGTGTGGAGAGTAGCAGTCATTGCGATCCATTTCGAAAGTACCTCTTCGAAGCAGTCTCTAAGATTGGCGTGATGCTGGCTCTCGATCAATTTGATCTCATCGCGATGGAATGCAGTTGCATTCCTCTTGCGTCTGTCAGGTAGACGCTCTGCGATCTCCTTCCACTTCATGGCACAGAGCCTGTCCCCGAGCTCAACAACATCTACCTCACTGAGCCGCTGTGGTCCATCACTGTCCGCTGGTACACCTACTGCAGTCCTGTCTATGCTTCCTGCAGGTCAAAGACACAAAGTCGTTCACAGGTTGGGACTAAACTTTGTCTTCCTCCATTATGCCAGAAATGGAAAAAAAGAAAAGATTGATTGTCACACATATTTTATACCGAGGTAACCAATAACAAATACTTTGCAGACATTTGTTTTCCTGAGCTGGTACAGTTCTTCACAGGCTGATCATCATGTTTGACTTTTGAATTTCCATCTATACTTGCCCGTTGTTATTCTGGCTAGTTTACAGAGATTGACTGTCCAAGCAAACTTGTCAAATTAATGGCAAGAAAAAGCACAGCATATATATATATGCTTCCCCGAAGAGAAACCAGGCAAGAGGTCATTGGACTGAGTGCTGTGCTGGCTAGTTTACTGCAAACATTGCTCCCTGCACCGCCAACAGGTACCTAAGCTGAAGAATGACATATTCTTCCACAATTCTATAATAGAACCACCTCAGCGTTCAAATATCACATCAAGTTTTCTTTGCCATCGCAGCAACATTCCCCTCCCTGTCACCAGCCAAATTAGCACAAAACCCTATACCGATGTGACGTGGTGTGTGGGGAGAGGAGGGGGGTGGGGGCTGTGCCAAAATCATGGCCAATTGTTCTCTTGGCCACCTTGTTTCAATCGATTTTGAAATCCCGTTTGAAAATTAGTCATGTGTATGTATCATGTATCATGTACCTTGACATCTACAGAAATGGTTTTGCCTGTCATTCGGTCCGAGCCGCCCGAAATTTCATCAAATTGTTCTGGGAAATCTGGGCAGCATCTTTATCCACTTCGCCATCCCATCCTGAAAAGGGATGGGCAGAGGCAAATTGAAACGTACCCTGGTAACTCTGAGCTGACCGCTGAGATGGACAAGAAAATACTTCTGACTCAGGAATTGCGAGTTGGGTTATCACCATGGCGGCTTCGTCGGGCAGCGACTGAGCTTCTTGCTGATGGCCCAGGATGTGTTGCTCCTTCGCCAAAATGTCTTGAAGCAATGTCTCATACGTCACTTCCTCCTGGCTAAGGCAGGTCAGTATCTTCTTAAATGTTTCATACCCAGCTCTTCCTGTCGAGGTGAGATGGTCAAGCAGCCGTCTTTTCTTTTCTCGTCGGCTCCTCTCATATGAGATGTCTTCATACGTCTGGCTGTGAATAAGCCTTTCCTGCTTGCACCACTGCAGTACGAGATCTGGATCCAGAGCCCTGGTGATCCTCACATACATGTTAGAGATCACCTGGAGTGAAGACAAGGAATGTATAGCGCTCAATGATGGAGTGGAACTCGACTACGGCTTAGAGGGAGGGTAGGGAAGCAATATCAGTGATAATTATAGAACTATTTTTCTCACATCTTTCTCTCAACTCAAATTTCTAAGACGGGGTTAGAAGTTTCCTCTCGCTTCACTTCATTCCAAGAGATGGTGCGAGAGAGGAATGAAAGTCAAAAGGACCTGATTCTTATGAGATACCTCAATGCAAAACGTTCAGGCACTGGTTTTCACACTGTTATCTGAATGGGATATTTGTAAAATCATTTTACAAATATCCCATTC
>JAOWAR010092988.1:0-12364 GCA_028571005.1 Clathrina lutea | reverse complement strand
AGCTTGACGGCTGCAAGTTTGAAAAACGTATAACGCTTTTCAAAATACAAAATGGCGGCGCTGAGGTGTCCCTTTAATGATGACTGTCGGTGCTTCATGAGGATTTTACAGGCGAGCCTCCATTCCACGGTGAAACATGCTCAGCGCGTGGGCAAATATCACCCCTTCCTAGGTGAATTGATTATTTCTGTCCCGGGTGTTCTGTAAGGCATCCCAAGGATCGAGAAAGCATCTTGCCGTTAACGCCTTCGGCTTCAAACAAGTAACCCTTCTACAAATAATACATGAATTAATTGTCTTCCCCTTTATTTTCCTGCTTCATCCCCCGAAGAAGCATTCATCGAGTCGCCTCGGCAATACATTTAGCCTGGCAGTCACTGCACGGTATTTCGCAGGAAAAGGAATTAACCTAAAAAAATACATGATTTCCCGTTTACATTCATGCTCATTCCTCCGAACAAGCATTGATCGATAAGTCTCACCTGTACATTTAACCTCGCGGTCACGGTATCTCGCAAAGTATTCGGCAACAGTAAACCTCGCTTCCTCCGAAACCCCGTACTTTGGCATTCTCACTGCAAAGTCTCCCCATTGACCAGCGAAATTCGATCTGTGAATGGAAATTCGTGAATGGCTCGTAAGGAAGAACCGTGTACAGACTTCCTCCGAAGCCCGTTCTTCGACATTCTCACTTCAAAGTCTCCCCATTGACCGACGAAATTCTATCTATAGACCGGAAACTCGCAAGGAGCAACCATGAATGCAGCTGAAAAACTGAAAAATGCCTCTTCCGTAGCATTCCTTCGAATACTGTTCAAGTGTGATATCTCGGTAAGTGTAAAATCACCATTCAATAACCTCGGCGACAGTATCCGGTTAAAACTTTCAACCGAAATCCATCCTTGTTCAAAACCTCGGTGTATCTGTTATTCTCAGGTCGGAATACATTACGTTCTCACTCTCACCCAACTTATCCGAAACATTCCCTCCTCGCTCTACCCGAACGTTTCCAGATCTCAAGCTTGTCATTTACGTTCGAACTAGTGGAACTCATCTTCGAAGACACGAAGTAAACAAGAATGGGGAAAGTTGCTTGTGTCATAAAGAGGAACAGCTTCTGTCAAGCTGCTCAACTGATTTGATACAGATTGATGGCGCTTTTGTTTCCGTGATCATTATCCTATTCGTTACTCTCACCTTTACCAGCCAACATTTAAAAAAATCTATGTAAGTCCGGCTACATTCTGGGGGTAGATTTGGATTATCCCCCAACTTAACATCTCTCTCGACGAGTTCATCTTGGCACCTGCACGTCTAAGTGCAACACGTGAAACACTGTCAAGCTATCAGTTAGAGCTCTTGGATAAACTGAAATGCTCTGTGGGCGAGCTTTCACCTCCTCATCATCTGCTCGTCTCCGGGTAGAATGGTGCGGTATACTCTGCACAAGGCGCGTGGGTGAGTAGTGGTCGCCGCCCCAGGACTGCTTCGTTCGAAGTCCATGGGTAAATGCCGAACAGGCACGAGTTACCAACCAAGGAATTAACTAGTGGAATCTCCGCGACAATTCTAGTGGCTACCCCTTGCTCCGTCTCAGCCTTCAACACAAACAAAGTCTGATATAGATTAGAAACAGTTTTTTCCGGTTCCACGAACAGTTTCATAGGTGAGCCACTGTCAATTCTTTACGTTTCGTTTCATCCTAGCTGAAAGTTTTAGTTCTTGCTTCGCCCGACTTATAACCATTGTTTCAAACCTCACTTCGTTGAAATATTTACACATTTACCCTCATCCGATCGAAACAACGCTGAAATTAGGAAGATGGCAAACACTTCTTTCCGACGGTTAGTTTTCGGCATTTTTTCGAATTGGAATCATTGAAACGTCACTGGGAAATTCACGTCATCAAACGAAAATTAGCGAAAACCATACGTCACTAGGTTCGGCCGTTAGAAATACTATGCTATAGGCGGATACAATTACATTAGATACGTATGATGTTATAGCAATCGCATGACGTCATAGGGCCAGGACGAGCGAAAGCTAGTGTTAAGACTGTGACGTCATAGTATTGTGATGTCATAGTGCTATCGTCACATGTACCGGTGACGGTGCGCCAGAACCGGTAATGGACCGGGCATGACTACCAGCCTCCCTAGCAACAGCATTGCTAGGTTAACCAGTACCACCATGTACTTTACTACTGGCAGGCCTGAAGATGACAGCGATCCTTCCAAATTGGGCATTTCAGGATTTATTGAGGGAGATCAAAGGGACTGTTTTGAATCGGGAGGATAAAGAGGTCGCACATGTACGCCGAGTGCCAAACCTGCGGGATGGGTTTGTTTACTTCCTCACCAACAAGGAGTCAATGACTGTGCATCTTACTGAACAGAGAAGTTGAAAAGACCCCTGTCCTCTCATTTTGGAGAACGCCTGACCTTTTACCAGCCTACAGAGCGATCAGCATGTGTTCAGTACACGCTTCAAATGCACTAGCATATTGAATCGCAGAACCCATTTCAAACTCCAGGTTTCGAGCTCTTCCTCTCGGCACTTCTGATTCACAAGAGGAGTTGGAATTGGAGGACTAACCTTCCCTAGATCTGGCCAATTCCGGGGCGATCAAAGGTGTCAAAATTCGTGATGTGTGCTACACAGTGTTGCTTCTGCGCAAGGTCATTCAAAAGAAAGCAGCTGACCTGTTGCAACCATTCCCTACTTCAGCCGATCACCGGGATGAAGAGGCAGCACTAGTTACCGTCCCTGACTTTTTATTCAACTTCTTGGCTTGGCTTCTCAGGGGATCTATTTGCCCAGTCAGCGGCAACTGAGCATTATGCCAACCAAAAAAGTCCCCCTTGAAGCAGACATAAACTATTATGTGTTTTCAATAGGTCAGAATATCATGGATCAGGTAATGCATGGCCATGCCAAACCGCTGAAGCAAGTGTCCCTCTCTATGGCCCTTCAACATGTCATTGGTAGCTCTCAGAGAGTCCGCCTCTCAAGCACTTTCAGGCTCGGGCAGTCCGTCACGCAGTTGCGAGATTTGGATACGGTAAACACCAGGTGGCCAGCCAAGGGGAGCAAGACGTTTTTGCTCCGCCAACAGCTGTTCCAGTCCACAACATTATTTTGGACAACAATGACATCCGCGAGGAAACCCTCAGCGGCAACAGAGCAACGCACTGCACGAATAGGATAACCATCCAGAGGAAGACGCTAGTTGCTGAGCAAGAGCCCGAGCCTGAGCCACAACGATCTCAGCGACGTCCTGTGACAGGGTTTGAAGTTGCGGAGGTTCTACCGTACAATGCAGGGCAGCACTTGATAGAACCAAAAAGGTGAACAACAGCGAGAGTCAGCCATGATGGACAGGATGGACGTTCATCAGGACAGCACCCAGAAGATTTTGCATAGCTGTCGGCACAAACTGCTCCAAGTCTCAACCTGCAGGAGGGTGGTTTCTTTTATGCGAGCCAGGAGGCCCAAGTCTTTCCTGCGTGGTCAGGGTTTTAATGCTGCCATCCACTGTACCTGTGCAGAGCACAGTATCATACTGCCCCGTCATGGGGGCTTCTCCAACGTGGCTCAATTGTATACACTATCTTGGCATGCTCTGTGGCAATCGCCAAGCGTTCGCATGTGCAGAATACAGTAGTCGTCCTGGATAAGGCCATTTATGCCAAGACTTTTGAGAACGGCTGCAAGCACAAGTAGGTCAAGTCAGTAGTGCTACGCCTTAGGGCATTTCCCGCGTGTCTTGTCAATCTGGGTGTTATCAGCAAGCGCATCGAAGACTCAGGTCTTTAGGACTTGTTGATCGAATCAGGCGTTGTTGCAGAAGGCTCCATCAATGGTGTACTGAATGGCTAACACTACAACCGCAGCATTCGCAACCACAGGCTCGTGTTGGAGGCACACTTTTGTCTACAGTTGCAGTCCTTTGGTAACTGGAGCAGTACTCGTCATCCGGACAATGACTTTCCTGAAATTGCGAGACTCATTTCAGAACTGCGCCAAAGGCAAGGTCATGCTACTCTCCAGGCTCTGATGGACTCAACTGCCTTCTCCCGCCTGCACAACATCTACATCGACTACTGTCGCAGCCAAGGTGGGCCAATGAGCAGTTTCTGGCAGTCGTACAGGGACATCGTTTTCTCCTGCTACAATTGCTTCAGGCAGCACGGCAAGACAATTGAAAGCTCCTCAAAGCTCGCTTGACAGACATGCTTCTGTGGATCATTGGTTATGATAGAGTCCACTAAGTGAAGTACGTGACTACCTATTTGTGCCAGATGTCAATGCCGCTTACCACACATCCTCACGCTCACGAACCACTTTCAGCAGGAGAGCTGGGTGCACACCAAAGGTCAAAGGCATTTGCACAAGTTCCCATTGACCAAACAATTGAGCAACGGTCAACCATAACAGCAAGACAAGTGGAGGAAGGATCGAATTCAGCACAAGGCCATCAGCTACCCAGCGCAGGCTGTTAACAGTCCATGACCATGCCAAGATAATCAGCCAGTTCCACAACCTGGCCAGGATGGGTGATGAAAGTCAAGCCGGTCACAAGGGACAGAGTCCACAACGCATTCAACGTGATGAGGAGGATGTGCTAGATCTCATTACTACTTTAACTGAGTGGATCAACCCATTCAACGAAAACAACACTCGCCTCACCACCTTGTCGTCAGGCTTTATCGCGGCAGCCGATGTCCAGTCTGACCTTGGACAAGTACACCGCAAAGGCATGGCAACATTTGTGGCATTCGTAGAAGATTGGCTTGTCAAGAGCAAGGCTAAATTCCTTGATCGGATTTCCAAAATGAAGCTGAAAACCTTCTGTTCCCTTTCTTTGAAGAAAAAGGTACGAGCAGGAGGAAAAACCATCAAGACCAAAGCTGATAAGGAGCTGTTTCCACATTTGGCAGTGATCGCCCAGTTCTATCAGCATGAAGGAAATTATGTACTACTTTCTGGAGCCTGTGCCAAGGTCATAGGCAGCACCAGATAGTGGCATGAACAAGACTGCAAAGTCAAAGCTCCGGCCTGTGCTTGAAAGTGCTCTCATTCCCATTGAGCAGCCACTATCCGATGCAGCCATGACCATTGATGGAGGGGCCATTTTACAGGCATTTAAGAGCCTGCCTGCAATGTTCGGAGATCTCACACTGCAGCTGCTTCATCAAGTTGTTGCCCAGCTCAGTGTTTCAAGCTGTATCTACAATGTCTTTGACTGCTACAGGAACTCGTCCATTCAGAACTTCGAGTGCAGGAGGTGTGCTGGGACAGATGCGTTGAAGTTAGCACTTGCTGGCAGGGCAATGAAGTGTCCCAAGCAATGGAGCAAGGCACTTCACGGCGATTTAAACTGGGCCGTGTGAAGCGCTGACCGGCGGCCAAGAAAAAATAGTTGTAGCGCACGTGATGACAGGCCACGCGTTAGCGGCCAGAGTGCAGCTGAAGAAAGTAGCAAACGGGCCCGGCGAGCATCAAATCACAAAACATAGCAGATCATGCTCTCTCTCGTCCACTCCGTACTTGATTACAGCCTCACAGTCGTTGCAAAGACGCCACTTTCTGCGAACTCAAAGCCCAGGCCAGATTCGCACGTCCAACCCTCCCGCTCTCCCGTGCAGAATGTAACGACCTTCCTCCTTTCCTCCGGCTGACACTCGACCAGCGCATAACAGAACAAAGTGATTGCACCATACCCTTCTCATATCTGCCCGCTTGTACATATACAATAAGAAAAAGATGGACAGAAACCGGTGGCAACCTTTTAAACAGCGTCCTCGATTTCGTTGGAACCTAACCATGGCGTTTGAAGAGTTGAAAAGCCTGTTTGTCTCGCCTACTGAAACAACCACAAGACCGTAACATCCTGCCCGACATCGCCACGGCTCAAATGTAGCATTTACACGCAGCGATGCGAGCTACGCGCCCGGCAAGGTTCGCAAAGTATGCAATCGCCGTTTATATCGCTTTGCGCAGTGAAATGTATCACTTGCCCCAGTGGAAGTAAAATCGACCGCAGCCCCGTTTCTGTCGTGAGGCCGTGGCAGCTTTGTGACATGCGGGTACTTTCATTCTGCCTTTTGACTTGACGTCGACACCACCGTTCGTTCGGTCATGTACAGATTCGGAGGAGAAACTAAAATAAAATGAATAAGCCCGACTTTCCACTGGCGGCCACTGCCCCCGAAGTATGTGTAGGGTGGGTCGGCTCAATCGCCGTGCTTCACGTTAGCAGAAGCGAAACAGCATTTGCAGCAATCCTTGTTGACAAATGGCAGAGTATGAAATAAGCAAATTTGATTGGCAGGCATTCCCTCTTTGTCACTTCTACCGAGCAGTCCTGGCTGTTTCGCACCGACGCAGCTGATGGTGATGTGCACCAGTTTCATGTACAATAGCTGGAATGCTCCAATGAAGAAGCGGACATGAGGATGCTCTGCACGCCCAGCACGCCGCTGACGCACGGCAGGGTGCAGTTATCATCCCCTCTCCTGACACTGTCATGGCAATAATTGCCTGTAGGTTTGCACGTCATATTTTGGCACGGCTGATTTTCCTGACTGGTACAGGTTAGAGCAGGATCTTGATTTGTCAGCCGTCGCAGTTCATCTTCGCCATGACGTTGGTACATCGCTGATAGATTGCACAGCATGACTGGTTGTGATACAATATGTGCCTTCTTTGGGCGAGGCAAGGAGGCAGCATTTGCATTGATGAACAAGACTCGCTTCAGCAATGCCATGTCACCAACAGGCACTTCCTTTCAAGTAACTGAGGAGGTACTGAATGAAGCCGAGGCGTTTTTCTGTGTGCCGTATGGAAAGGACAGCTTCCTGGAAAAACAATGAGCTGTGCTACCACCTGTCCTGCACAAGGACAGGAAGTGCAAGCCAACTTCCCACTTGTCGTGATGCTCTCAAGGATCATACCATGCCAGCTGCCTACAAATCAGCAGTCTGGCTTAGAGCCCTACAGGCTAAGCCAGAGGTTCCAAGCCCTGATGGTCATGGATACAAATTTGAGGGTGTGTGTTCTGTCCATTCACTGGATGAACCAGCTACCTGGTCTTTAAGCGCTGTTGTAGCTGGTGTCTTGTGGCTGCACTACTGGTTGTGCTACGAGACGGTGCACAAGCCGAGCCAACGGCATGGTACGCACCGATGCATGCCAGTGCTCCAACTGTAAAAAATGTGTGTGATGACTAAGACGATGAAGATGAAGAGGACCGGACAATTGGCGGGAATGATGGTGATGCTTCTGGTTGGGGCGAGGGATCATGAACCAATTGTAACTTTTGGAAAGCTGATCAAGTGTGCTCCCAGGAAGTAATGAATATATTTTCGACAGTATCTTCTTCCTCCTCTTCTTTTTGTGAGAGAGAGAAACATGAATTTCATTCAGACTAGTCGCAGTAAAATAAAAAATACAACTTGCCGAAGTAGAAAATGAAAACACTAATAAATTAATACATGAATATATACGAAACGATTTTGTGAAGTAAACGTTCTTTTTTTTTTAATTTTGGAACAAGAAAAGTTCTGGTTGGCACACATGATTAAAAAAGAAAAATGAAAGCCCAAAGACTTGCTTGAAACGTCTAGGCAAGACTCTGCTACAATTAAAGATACGCTGTCTGTTGCAGGGCAGAAGGACCGTCTTGTTGATCGACTTTCGCGAATGTAAAGTAGAGAGGAACGCGAGAGAAAAGGACATAAGACAACGAATCCAGCTCACGATAACAGAGTAAGGCTCATTGCGCTTCTCTGACAGCAGGCTTGCATGAGCTGGGAATTTTCTTCTGACTAAACAATTGTATTCCCAGCTGAGTCAAGATCTACTTCAAGCCAGAAATATGGCCTTCGTGATGACATCCCAGGCGTAGACATTAATGAAGCAAAAGAAAAAACAAAAATGAAGAGGAGAAGAAGGGGAGGATTAACGACTAACCTTACTTGTCTGTTGGCATTATCAAGAATAAGAAGCAAGCTGCAGGCTATAACAACAGCCGGTCGTGTTTTTTTCTCTTAAATTTGCTATGAAGGAACTCAAAAGCTATTTGAAGCCGACATGAGAACCATCAAACTAACAGCTCTACAAAAGGGATAAAAAGCATTTATACAGCCCACCTGTTATGTCCACGGTAGTGAAAGGAGGTTCTGAGGTCAAACTATTGGGCAACCACAAGCCTTTGAATCGTTCAAATGTCCAATAGATCAAGTTAGAGCGGATGTCCCACAACCATGTGTGCATACATGGAGCCATGTGTACATACATGGAACCACATGGAACCATGTGTAAATACATGGCTTGTGCTTGCTAGAACTTCTTGCATGATATCTCCCAGTGCCTTGTGCATAACTTCTGCCAGGAGTTTGAAAGCTCTAAACGCCAGGTCATGTCACCAAATAATCCCAGCACTGCCATTCTGACAGGAGCTCTGATGGTCGGTTAGGCCAGACTCGATCCGAGGTCATCACCAACTGGATTGCAAAGTACAGTTACGGCATCTGTGCAACGGCGTACTTCAACCCTGGACAGAAAAACGGACATCAAAAATTGGCATAAGAAAGTGAAAAGTAAAGGGACAAGATCATACTGACAAAATCACTGAGGCTCAATGACTAACTCACGAAGGTTGGAAACTGAGAAAACACATTACTGTGGTTCTCCTTGCCAAATATCAGTTGGGCTCAGAATCTTCTTGAAGAAAGAGGAAGAGAACTCTTGAGAGATATTGGCTGGGCTTTAACTTCCGTCAAAATTTCCACTACATCGTACCAGTCTTCAAACCACTTCAAGATTTGTTGAGACTTGAATAGTTTGGGAGACTTTTACCATCATTGATCGGGCAGAGAAGAGGCGAGAGAGGAAAACCTGGGAAGAATTTCATATATATATGTACAAGCGAAAACCAAAAATAAGAGGAAGGGGTATGCTGTCCTCTAAAGCTAGCTGAAATTTTCCTTTTCACAACCTGAGTATGTATCGTACCTTTTTTAGTCAAACTGTATTTCGCCTAATTGTTGTGTCACCTGTATTATGTGTCATTTGTTTTTCTCACCTTGTTTGGTCTTCCACCTGAGGTTTAGGTTATATAATGGATAGTCTTCTGTTCTCTGTGTTTACTTTTGACTTGCGACGTCAGGCATAGTTGGCGAAATGTCTCAAATCTTGACGTTGTTCGAAGACTGGTGTGCTGGATATTGCGATGAAAGAGGAAGACGTTCGGTTTGCCACCGACCAAGAGGAGATTAATGCCAGCTGGATTGACCTGCCACCGCCCGAAGAGAGCGGTGGTAGCACTGGTTGTAACGGCCGTCCAAATTGAATCTGCCGAACAAATCTTTCTAGATTTGGAGATGGAAATGGAGATGGATATTTCAATCACCATTTCGGTCACCATGCCATACAGGCTATTACGACATGAACAACAAATTCCTCTTCACTGTTGGTTTCATGTTGTATGGCCCTTGTGTCAGTTGGAACTCAGGCTCCACCCACTTGAAGCACTACGAACTCTGTTACTCATCTTGCAACGAGTCCACCTCACCACATCCGGCCGACATAGAAAAGTCAAATTCAATCAATGACTATCGAAAAGCCAGAGATTTGGCCGAGTACAAGAAAGCACAAGGTCTCCTATCTCCATTGATACATACTGGGTTGCATGAACTTATGAATTTCTGTAGGGTAAATAATGTAAAGGATTTCTTATGTGAACTCCGCAACGAAAAAAGAGCAAAATAGTAATATGGAAACAAAGGCTGTCTTACAAGAATAAAAAGAACCCATGAAAGTAGGAGTCAAAAGCGTTTTGCATAGCCAAACCTTGTCCTGAAAATTTTGCAGCAGCGGGATTCAAGAAGTCCTTCAAACAAAAAAAATTTTAAAAACGCTGGTTTAGTTAGAGACAATTGATGGTATTTTCAAGCAGCTATTGAGGTTTCTGGTCAAATGGTGCTTAAGTTGAATTCAGAAGCTGCATCTTCGTAGTATGCGTATCTGCTTGCAGATCAGACCACACTATCGTAGTGAAAATCCACCTTCAATTCATAACGCCTTCTTGGCCTTTTGGCACCATGTACTGTGAAATGCAACTCGGTTCGCCTGAAGTCGATCTGGAAAATGCCTGCTCCGGCTCAAGGCCTTTGCTTGTGCTCCGCATTGGCAACCTTAGTCCACCCAGGTGTTCCTCATCATCCGGATACAGTGGGTAGCGTTTCTTGCTGCTTTACTGATTTTGTAGGACCTTGCTGTCTGACCAGGCCTGGTCGGATAATATCTTTCCTCGGTTAGTTGACCTACCTCCACCTCTTGGCCGATCTCCACCAATTTCTTCAAACCAAAACATCTTTCCTCTCCGTTTGCCCAAACCTTGCGGCCTGGGGAGTGTTTTGATGGATCGAAAGGGACAGCGAGCTCAATGCAATATGTGTACCTGGAGCATCGTAATTCAATGACCTCCGGGGTTTGGCCAAACATGACTGCTCTCTTGACAACTGTGAGGCTTGCATTGCCAGGACGAATGACTTGGGAACGTCAACTGTTGAACTCTGCCTGCATACGGTTTGAAGAGAATTGGCGACTCAGAATAGCCGCCAACAAACATCAGGCACTCAACATCAAGGATTTCTTCCATCAATTCCCGGATGAGGGAAGAAAACTTCTTGAGCGACTTGGCAAAATAAATCTTCAAAACTGTGCATCTAAACAGCAGTGGATACTGGCTCAACTGGCGGTAAGCGACACCTTTGATGGTCTCTCCTGACAGACCACCATTCCTGAGAATTGCAAAGGCCAGTGGCATGGGCACACCCATGGATACATAGCGGTCGTTGTCTTCCACCTTAAGCTTGACGTCATGGATGTGAAGTCGCCGAAGGTAATACAAGGCACTTTGAGACAGGTCACTGATCATGTTCTCGCCGACGACCCTCCCTAGGAGCTTTTCGATTTCGTCGTCAACTGTGGTCCCACCCCAGGCTCCTACGTTGGCTTGGCAGATCTCCTTGATCTTCTTCGTCTTCATGTCCAGGTCATGCACGTCGATGTGAATGGTACCAATGCCGCAGCCCACCACCATGTAGCGCATGTTGGAAGGTTTGCCGCGACTCCTCCAGACGGGGAGAAGGTCGTTGCGACAAGCTAGAAACGCCCTCTCCGGCTCAAGGGCAATCTAGATTTTCTTACCAGAGCCCATTCTCACCTGCAGATAGGCACAGATAGACGTCGAAATTAACCTTTGGCCGACAGCTACCAGCTTTCTAGCGGGGGTTATCTTAACTCATTGGACGGTGATTTTTCTCTTCTTGGTCTCCGCGCCCGCTTCTGAGCTTTCTATTTTGGAAAACGAAAGCGGTTTCTATAGTTTAGTGGCAAAAACCAACCGTAGATAGGAATTTCATGCCAACTCCCCCTCCCTCTACTTCCAGGAATTTTGGATTTTCCAACTTCATCCACTGGCCAAAAAGCTTGCGCAGGTTGGCCTAGGCCTAAGGTGTTAGAGTGAGGTTGGCCTCAATGCGGCAGCCATCCGGGGAACTGATCTATGCCACATTCGAATTCTCCCAACCTTCCAAACTGGAATCAACCCGTACCCGTCTTTCGATCAGTTTGTGCGAGTACGGAGATCCTCTTTTGTATAACGCTCAGTAGCACCGTCCGACCTAACGTTACAGAGCCATTTTTCATCTTGTATTGTCAATTCAAAGAAAAAAAGACCTCTCCACCGGTCCAATATCTTGGCATTTCCCTTCAGAGTTTGACGATGGCAGCATGACGTCATTCCTCCATGCTCACCAAACGCTTATCTTGACTGCTGCTTCCCCCATCAGCTCCTTCGCGCGGTCTCCCGAAATTGCAGGCACGGTAATGACCCAGTGCACGTCTTCGGCTGGGAATGAGCCAGATGTCTCCGCAATTCGTCTCATGGCCTTTTGGTAGAAATGCTCCAGAGACCTGGTGAAAGCCACACTCGCTGGCAGGCTCTTGTCGGAGTTGGCCGCCTTGATCGACGGAAGCACTTGGGTGAACGTTCTGGAAGACATGTGAAAAAATAGCTTCTTTCGATTGGCTGGAACTCTAACCGCTGTTTGGCATGCCAGAAAGTGGGTAATTGTTTTATGAGAATACGAGGATAATCCACGTCTTGAACAAGTGGCGTTTGGATAGAGCCACTTGGATGGTAGAAGAAAGTAGAAGAGGGGGAATCCTGAAGGAGACTTTGAATAAGATTTTTAAAGGGATTTCAAAATTCATCTTTAAAGGGACACCTCAACGCAAAGTGGCTCCATTTTGAATCAATAATTTTTTGAACGTTTTGACGTAAACCGAAATG
>JAOWAR010092877.1:0-12364 GCA_028571005.1 Clathrina lutea | reverse complement strand
GAAAGAGAAGGAAGGAAAACAGAAGCGGGGGGGAAGGGGAGGGATAGCTATAAAGAGGGGAGGGGGAAGAAGCAGAAACAAGGCAGAAAGGATTGAAGGATTAAACAGCTTGAACTTTTCTGTCCGCAGCAGCTAACAAAGCTCATGGAATCCGATCGCTTGCATGAAAATGTAAGAAAATATTATCTTTAATTTGCCCACTTGCAGTGTCGACGGCCGCGTGGCCTAACGGATAAGGCGTCTGACTTCGGATCAGAAGATTGTGGGTTCGAATCCCATCGTGGTCGATGGTCATTCTTTTTCCATTTTTTTGCTTTCTTTCTCCACCAGCACTTTTTACGTCGTGCACGTAGAATCGACCTGTCCTTCCCACTCTTCCCTCTTTCTCCTTCACAAAGTAATATCTTACTTGGTTGTTAGTTCCGTTCAAATGGATTTTTTCCTTTTCTTTTCTTTTGGCCTTGGCCACTCTTCTCTTCTCGGTGGCTGCTTACCAAATTCCTACGGCTCTCTTTCTCTTTCTCTCCCTCTTTCTCTTTCTCTCTCTCTCTCTCTCTCTCTCTCTCTCTCTCTCTCTCTATCTCTCTCTCTCCATCTCTGTTTCTCCTGGCCCGGACATGTTTTTTTAATCATCGCGCTAGCCGATGGATCAAGGTTTATGAATCTTCTGATACGCGCTTCCGACTCTCACCGTTGCACATGCGTCCAGGCCATGCGCATGCGTTCGCCAGAAACAAAAGAGTCTGTCTTCGGTCATATCTGATCTGATCTGTAGATTGACTTTCTTCCTTTATTTGAGCATATTGAAGTTGCTGAGTACATGCAAGGAAAAAGTAGTCACCATGGTGCTTGGAAAGCTTCTGAACTTATTGTCCTTGCTCCCGGATCCTTCAGTCGATCATTCCGAGTTGTCTTACAGCTCAGGACACCCGGCTGGACAGGGATTTCGCAATGGATCGAATTTCATCCCTGGAGCTGTCGTGTTTGGCTTGTGCCTGGTCGTGTGAGCTATGCGGGTGGACGAGTTCAGTCGCGACGCGACTCGACGTCGACCGACTGCGCAGCGTTGGAAGTCAGTGCTTGACATTCTGGGATCCAAGACCATCATTTCCAGCGCGCTGGGTATACACGTTACGTAGGTCTGGTTTACTCGCAGAAAGGCTTCCCGCATTTGAATTCAAGTTTTCCCTTTTCCAAGTTTCGGCCAGGTGAGGTGTGATCATTGCAAGCATGGCAATTCAGGAACAGCATGCCAAGGTACGCCGTAGCACTAAGACTGGCATATTAAATTTGTATACCATGCAGCGACTGCCTGATCCTTCAAGGGCAGTCACGGGGACACATTATACATAAGCGGTGTTTTCTTTTCCTAACTGGCACCCAGGTGAGGAAAACACCTGTTCCACGAAGTTCTGCTAACTGCTCCAATTTTCAGTGACTTTTTTTCGGTCGACACTGGCTAGGTGAGGAAAACACCTCTTCCTGCTAACTGCGCTGATTTTCAGGGAGTTTTTTTTCTTTTGGTCGTCAGTGGCTAGCCTACGAAAACACCTCTTCCTGTTCTTACTGCTCCGATTTTCAGCAACCTTTTTTTTTTGTTCCTCCACACCGGGAAAACACCTCTAAGTTTCCTAACTAGAGTGTACCTTGATAGCAGCTCCAGGGGAAAGCAAGTCGGTGAGGTGCTCCTGATCCTTGCACGGTGCCCGGGGCGTGCACAAAAAAATATCACTATAGCCACAGAAGACTGGCTTCAGCACAATAGCAAATTAAAAAAAAATTACATACTCATGCATGCCATTTTGAAGTAGCTGTATGTTGAGCTGAGTGCAGGCGTGGTTTTCATTTGGTCACCTGGTGCGTTGCTCAAATACATGTTTGAGCCAGTTGTACATCATGGCTGGCATAGGAGTGAGTCCAAACTTTGCCTCGTCTCTATGTCAAGTGTTGATATGTTAGGTTAGGCTTACCAAGGATTCTCTATCGTTTTGATCATATTGGTATTCGTGGCCTTTATCTCCTACATAAGGCACATGGGCACAGGTGTTTCTCATGTTTAATGTCAAGCCTTGGCCAGTTGTTTTGCAGCCGGCCAACTTTAGGTCAGTGCCATCAGTTATTCTCTTTTTCAGTGGAGACCCACTCAATTAGGGTATTTCCCTATTGGTCAATCCACAAATACCTTGATCAATCTGCAACGAAACAATCAATGAATCAATCAGTCACAATCGATTTGACCGAGGCATCAACAGCCTCATACTTAGGGAGAGAAAGCGTGGCTCGAGTCTCTGTCCTACCATTACTTGCCACGACTATGCTGACCTGGGGACATTGCTGCTGAATCCAATGATATTGCCCCTCTGATGTTCTGTTCTTCTGCTCGAACATTTTTAAACAACCCAAACCATTAGTGCAAGAGCCCTCATGCTTACGGGCGAGTAAGTGGCGTTGATGAATGTTTGTAAATGTACCATTCAATCCATCTTCAGTGTATCCGAATCCCCTTTTGGTCACCGTGCCACACATAATTTTCATATACCACTTTTGGGAGTCATCTTCAAGCTTCTGTTCTTCTCCAGGATTCAGGAATTGCAGTATCAAAAGTTCAAAAAACCTTGCAGCCAGTCATGTCAAATTAAATTTCAGTGCCAAATTGATGCGTCTCTTCTTGCCGTTTATCTGCGTTTTTCTCTATGTACAGTGGCTGTGCGTGGTGAGGAACAGACTGGGATTTATGTGTTGTAAATGTATTATACAAGTAACACCAATCAACAATTTTTTTCTCATTTGCTTTTATCTTGTTTAGGGTTCGATTGTCCAGAAAATAGTATACAGTGTACTAATCGCCAAACTATCGATGGCTTTTTTCAGGTTTCAAACGTTCTTCTTGTCAGAGGGAATTGGTTCAACTGTTGAAGCTCCCTGCTTGTGCCTTGTTGCTTCGTCCCTTTCTCTTCTTCTTGGCAGCGTCCTGTCGCGCCATCTCCTCTTCCCGAAACTCCTTGACCTGGCGCATCACTTTGTCTGTGAACTTGTACATCATTCGCCCTCCCGTCTTGTCCAGGATTTGCCGGCGATAGTAGTAGCGGAGAGCCCGCGACATTTTGTCATAGTTCATCGCGTCAACGTCACGGTACTTTCCCCACTCTTTCGCCACCTCCTCGGGCTTGGCGATATGAAAGTGCCCGTCCTCGCGATTCATCCACAGAACTGCGTCTTTGTGCTTGCCAAGTTCCAGCATGTGGAGCATGAACTCCCAAAGCTGCAGAGAGGGGGGAATTGCCTCTGCAACGAGAACAAAAAAAAAAACAAGCGCCTGTTCGTGAGTTTCCCCCCAAATAAGGAGAAAATCAAGTCTGGGTATTGCAAGTGTGACATTGAGCCTTTTTTGATTGATTCAGGTTAAGTGATGAGTTTAGACTGTCTTGAGCTAACCATAATTACGGCGAAGAGATTGCTTTTTTCTTCTCTCTGTACTGTCAGGATTGCTCACCTGTGTTGGTACGATCAACGGGTGTTCTTTGTACGCGGACCTCTTTGACGGGGCGAGGTTTGGGTACGGTTGGAGTGTACTGATCCTCGCCGATGCTGATGTCAGGGTGCTGAAGACGGCGGTACTGCTCCAGCGGAAGTGGGCTGGATGAGGTGGAGAAATGGCATGGTGTGTCAGCTGCGCGTACCGATGTCATCTGTTGCATTCCCTGCTGGTAAAACTGTGGTGGTGTCATTTGCATGGACGCCCGTCCGCTGTCAATAGACAGTGAATCATCGGGACTGCTTACACATGAGTACACATCGCTGCCATCACTGTCATAGCTCTGTCCACGGTAACTGCTCGATACCGACCTCATGCTCGAGTGCATTTGGTTGGCGCACGTCATGGGTGCGATGGCGCTGGCCGGTGTCACATGGCTGGCGGTGCTCGTACCCTGCAACTCAGTCTCCAGAAGGTTGAACAGCTCACCAGTATAAGAGCTCATCTCCCTCTCAACTTGCTGGAGCATGGGCCAGCCAGAAACTAATGAAGCCTCTGGTTCTGACAGCGAAAAAAGAAAGTAAAAAAAGATTATGAGAATATGTTTTTTCAAAGTAGGAGTACAGCACAAGTGCCTTACATTGGTATACAATTTTAGACTATTTATAACATTTTATGAGAAACTCACCATTAGCCCTGAAGGCCACACTGTGCGATGTCGCATGGAAAGCGTTTGTCAACATGGGATGGGCAGATGTTGGAGGCGTTGATGTTGCCCTGGCAGTGCTGTTCAGTGAAGCTGCAGCTGCAGCGAGTTTCCGACATTCGGACGGGAAAGCTGCAGAAAGAACATTGAAGTCACTATCAGTTATCAGGTGATGAGACATTCATCAAACAAGAAAAAAATAATGATAATCAAATCCACACACTTAGAGGCTACATGTGGAGATCATGCCATGGTCTAGCTTGGTAAAGGGTGCGTGTTCATTTCCTTACCTGGGTGCATGAGTTTCATGGCGTTAACGGTCGAAGGCTGAGGTCTTCCTTGTGGACGGGGCATGGGTGGGCAACTGAACTGATGACAATGGCGCTGAGAAGAAAGCTTCGCGGCTGAAGAAATGCAAGAAAACGATTTAGGATGTTTATTAAGTGGCAGGGCAAGCCAAGGATATCACCAAAGTTAGCACATCAGAAAAAAAGGGGAAAAACAGACAAAAAAAATGTTCAGGAACACGTCGGGCACTCACCGACGGCAGGACCAAACTCATTGAAGACGAACGTTGGTGTCATTGTTGGATGCAGTGCCCGTCCAGTCCGACTGAACACGGGTAGGGCCTGCTCCTGTGATGGCACGGTCGGTTCACGTGCTGAGCTCGCCGGCGATCCGACAGGACTTGAGAAGGCGCTGCTGTCGCCTACCGGGAGAAACATGAAGAATTACCGCTCAGTTTTGAAAGCACAGACCTGGAAAAGACTTGCGCTGTAGCAATGATTGAATTTAGTCAATCTGGCGTTGAAACCTGGCCTTTAAATGCTCGCTTAAGTTTGTCCTTTATTCGTGAGCATCCCTTTGTATCCGGTTGTTGTGGTGTCCGTCACAGGAAGAGGTGTCATGAACACTCGGCCGACCACACAAAACTTCAACCCTGGTTGTCGATCCCTTTCGTGAACCCCCTATTTTTCCCCTTTTTTTCAGAGCAGGAACGCCGAGCCTTGCTAGCGCCGACCTTCTGTTTTGTTTTGACGGCGGTATATCCTCTTCGGTCGTAGAGATAAATGGTGACAAACCCCATCTTCGTTGTCGATTTCTAGATAAACGTGGAAGCTCCCGGGAACAGATGGCGACGCTTGTTGCTTGTCTTGAATCTGGCAGAAAGGAAAAAAAAAATTCAAAAAAACCCGCCGATTGATCGAACAATCGGAGTAACGGGAACACGAACAGCGGCATTGTCCCATCCGTACAATTGGTTGTAGCAGGCTCGATTTATCCCCTCAAACCTTTGGCGGAGTCCGTTGTTTTTCCCGTCCCAGAGGAGCTCCACTTTAGATGCAGTAGGGCTTCGGTACTCAGGCCTTGCCGAGCCAATATGATGCGGTGTTTAATTTACGCCCGCGGACTCAGACATTCGAAGCCAAAGCGGGACTTGGTCAACAAGAGTCATTGCGGTCGTGCTAGGTTCAAAGCGCTGTTTTACACATGTTACAACACCTGTGAAGCTACCATAGCTGGGCAAGTCTCCGATGTGCATGTACAGGTAATGTGGTGGCTCATCGCCGCGCGCGGCCAGACTACCGCACGTACATGCAGCTGCCGCGCCGTGGCAGTGTCGTCGCCCAGTAGCAGTGTCGTCCGACCGTACAGTGGCCGCGCTGCCGGAGGAGCTGAATAGTTCGGGCCGCGCTATTCAACACCTCAAAGGCGTGAGCCTCGCGCGGTACTAGTTGCGCGTGTGGCCTTGCGGCTTCAGATTGTAGACTTCGAAAAGCGTCTCCGGCGCCAACTCTCACAGTTGACCTCGTGGTTTTACCGTCGCTTGCGATTAGCGCAGCGGTTTTCGACCGGGGAATCAGGGGGTTGGATCACATGAGCGACGTGCAGGCGTTTCTTCGTCAGAGAGTTGTAGGAGTAGCATCATTGCCTCGAACAGCAATGGTCTTGGAGTATTGCTGGCATGCTTCGCCTGGCTATGGACCACAATAACACAGAATGAAGCTGGGTCGGTAACAACTTGCAGGGAAGACGTGGGACTACGAGGCTTCGGGGCGCCAGAACGAACGACTTTTCTCAAGATCGAAGCAAAAACGCATCTTAGCATGCACCTGTCTATTTTCTAGATCGATCTTTTGCGGTAGTCGGTAAGGTAAAGAGCCACCCGACATGGAACGCGGTCTCGTCTGCTTACTCTTGCTGTCGGCACACACACAGTTTGCATAGCCGCTCGCGCGTGCAACGAAAACAAAACAAAGTAAACCCGCCGTAATCTCCCGGGTCGAGCAGCTTATCTTTAGCGCACAATACTGCCAAGACATTTCATCCTCAGACTATTCCTGAAGGGATATCGGATCGCTATGAGCGTCGGTCAGAAGGCGTCGGCGTGCCTGGATTTGGAACGGCCGGGGACGCCAAACGTCGTGATCGACGGGCGCACCATCTAAACGTTACCCTTTCAAACCCACGTTTACAGACCGAGAATACTGCCAACACTTTGAATCAAAGATTAGTTCGTGCATCGTTAGACAAACTCACCGTCTCCTGTGTCGCGGTCGCTCTCTCCTGCCGAGTCGATGAAAGTCCGCTCCGGAGAATAGAGCGAAGTCGCTTCAGTCGCAATCCACGAACTGGCCAGGGCGCTTGTGACGGGCACTGCCATTTCTGCACTCGGAGGCTGCGGCGAGGTGAAATTTCTGTAGATTGTTCACAGCTGACGGGGCTGGCGGGTGCTTGCCTGGCAGTTTAGCACGGTCTGCCCGGTGGAGGCCGGAAACAATTAAATGGTGAGGTGTTCAAAAAATCATCGAAGACTCTTCAGCGTATTTCCAAGTCATACCTTGAATGGCCTGACACCGAAAACACCAAACCCCGGAATTAGGTCGGCGATATGTGTCCTTGAGGCTCAAACAACAGTTTCGTCGTCTCCTAGGACGGGCTATTACGAGATATCTTCGGAAATGATGCCGATCAATGACGTTTTATGCTACCCCAATCTTGAAACTTCACGCTGGAGGCTCTGCGCATGTCAGGGAAAAACGTGGCTGCCGCACGCACATTTTGGCTGGGTGGAAAAGTTCGCCTTTTATAGGAGTCTGATCGTGCTTGCGCTCTTCATCATGCGATATGTTCGGCCCAGTTGACAGATGAGTGCCTTGCGGTTTCAATGCCAGCACGATGCACACCACCAGCCCGCGCCTGTGTAGCGAAGACGTTCACGTGACCGAATTTGGATTTCCCCAAACTTGATTGAAAGGCTGGCCCAGCCTATAGCCTCGCCAGATATGTACATGTATAACTATTATTGTCAATAGGCGCGTTCATGTACGTAGGCGTTGTTAGTGCGGCGCGGGCTGGGCCAGTCGCGTGATTCTTGTCAAACCATTCTGCTTCTTTCTGCAAGCGGTCACCGCGACTCACCGCGGATTGCCAAATCTTGGCTTTTCTGAGTAAAGCTTGCCTGTCGCCCTTGCTCTGTTGGTAGAGAGAAACCGCCACGACAGCAAAAATAGCCCAGCCTTGGTTAGAACACTCGCGAGGAGCGCGGCCGTCGTGTTCGAAGATGACAGCGTCGTCTCCCAGCGGGGCAGAGAACAATTGATCAGAAGAATTCTGCAGCCTAGCCTTCGAGAGTTGTGTGGGCCTTACGAAGAAGAGACTTTTTTTTTTGAAGCTGAGAATCGTGATGATGATGTTGTGATACGTGTAAGTTGGCATAATACGGGGCTTCCTGGGGTTTTCAGCGTGGTGGGCACAAGCTTCGAATCCGTGGGCACCTAAGTTTAGCTGCTCCTTGCCGCCTTTTGGCACCGCCGAGCGCAAACGCCCCAGAGTGTAGGCGTCGAGTTTCTTCGAATTCGTCTAACAGTGCAAAATACTGTAATTAGCCATTAAGAAGATCCTATCAGTGCAGTGCACGTGTTGTTTGGACAGAGAAATTGAATCCGGAGGAGTGAAATTGGAGAGTAACAAACGAGAGAGGCACGGCTCGACAAGAATGAGTGTCATGTGCTTGCACAGAATCGGCCGGGACGCCGAGCGTAGACCCAAGCATCGATTAATCACCAGGGATCGATCGGCATAGGGGAAATTATGGCTTGCCGATCGTGAGCTCCATCCTTGGAATGGCTCTACTGTTCAGAGAAGGAGCAACTCTGGACTTTTGCGAGAGAGAAAGGTCCTTGTTGTGGTTTGAACCATTGCCAAGCGAACGCCCCATTTGCACAACATTCCCGACAGGCATTAGACATCTCGCTCGCTCACTATTAATATTGTGGCGGCTCGGAGCACCTTGAATGGCCAAAGGAGAACCGCTCGACATCTAACAATGGGCAGGGTAGATCCCGGAGATGGGGCATGCTGTGAGGGTCATTCACGACAGCTGGGCAGCGCAGATAAGATTAGCTCGCTTCTGCCATGTTGTGGGAGCGTCTCACGCGAACTCCCGTTAAGTGTCTGGTACGTCGTGCAGGGCTGCCTTGCGCCTTGGCGCCCAAAACTGATTCATAAAATGGTAGGACTTTCCCGGGTATAATTTGAGCATTCGTGCGACTGCTGTAAACAAATGGCATATGATTATCAACAACGACAGACGGACACCGACGTCGCAAACAGATAGTATGCTTATAGCATTAAAAACCGCAAGCTGTCGGAGTAGGGGATTTTGACGTAAGCTGGCACCGACGGTCAGAAGAGTGTCCCGTCCCCTCTTATCGTTCGTATGCCTGGTTGTAAGAGAGTGATCGATAATTGTCCGCTTGTCCTTTGACCGATGACTTGCTTCATTGTACGGAATACATCCTTCTTGAAAGTTGGTGCTTTGGCTTTGCTCATCCTTCATGGTTTGCTGAAGGCTCATTAGTCCCCCAACTGCGGGTATTGAATGACGTATTGCCCCTAGCTTTAGTCAATCTAGAGCGACGTTAACCTTTTGCGATCCGCTCGAGGAGTGTTGCAGCCCAATTACCATATCAGCCAAGGGGAATTCTTCTCCCATTATTGAGAGAATTGGTTTTGACAGATAACAAACACGAAACACCGGTGCCTGGGCGGGCTTGCCAACCGGGCTCTCCATGTTTTATTGCTGATTCCCAGGGGAACATTGCAATCCACACAGTCTGAGAGCTCTAAACTCTTGGATGATGAAACGAAACGTCCTCCGGTCAAGGTTCTCAACAATCTTTTTTTATCCTTTTTGTTTGAGACAATCCGCTGCCTTCACCCGGAACGGTAGCGTGCGGGAGTAAATATCCTCAGCTGCATATTGTCAGGCTTCACGAGTACAAATAAGGTAGGGAAGAGTCACTTCAACTGGAAAAAATATCTGGCACGACACTCTAGTGCTGCTCGCCCCCTCAAACAAGTTACCGTGTCTTTGCCCAAAGAGAAATGGTCTGCACGCAGGGTTGACTGTACGTTGTTCGTCATCCCTCATATCAGCAGGCCAGCCGTGCATGGCTCACCTTCCACTTTCTGGCAGCGGGTTCTTGCGCCAGCCGAAAGGGAATGCCCACACAGTATGACCTTAGACAAGGTTCTACTGCGCTTGGGTCGTCGAGTAAAAGGTCTTTACTGAGTGGTAATGCCTGGGACATCAAATCTGCTGTACCATCCATCTGTTTTCCGTAGGTGTTTTCGAGGGACCGTAGCACTGCAAGTGGGAAGTTTCTGGGAATCGAGATCACGAAGAGACGATAACAGTGTATACAGTACATGCATGAGGGTGGGAATGGGTTTGAACAGAATGCTGGTAATCTGATGATGGCCAAGCGTGAACTCAGTACAGCGATCTCTCTCTCTCTCTCTCTCTCTCTTTCTCTCTCTCTCTCTCTCTCTCTCTCTCTCTCTCTCTCTCCCTCCTAAGTGTGTGCTTCATGCTTAAGTCAATTTTAGACTGATGTTCTTTTGCAGTGAAATCGATCATGTCACACACTCAGCTCGGGAAGATGCCGAAAACATGCACGTTTTCGAAGTGAGGTTTTGTTTGAACTCTGTGAGGAACATGGCCTTGTCAAAAAGGCGTCGCCAAGATTGACAGGAAAGCGGCTCTGTTTGTACTACGGAGGTAAACCTTCACTGAGCAAACCAACCAGCTAACTCCGGTCCTAACTGCACCAAATATAAGTTTTACCGTGTTCACGTGCAGCGTGTGTTAACTTTTGTTGCGGCCTTCACCCGCCGCAGCGTACACGCGACCTGCAAGGAAACAAATTCAGTTGCTGACAAAGTCCTAGGCAAATCTCTGGTTTACGTAGTCCTTTAGTACTTGATGCCAAGACTTAGGAGCAGGCATGGATATTTTTTTTGAAAGACCGGTATGTATATTCGTTGACTGATTTGCATTCAGCGATTCACGGACAGACCGGAACACTGGGGGTCGTACGCCAGTTCCGCAACCATGGGGCCGCAAGTCGCTCAGAACTAGCCTTGCGAAATCATCTGAGCGACGACCGTGCAATTTTACCTTTCAGTTGAATGCATTTTTCCCCCGAGACGAAACTTTGATCGTTATGCAGAAGAGCGTCCCTGGTCTGTGTTCTCTTGGAGTGTCTTCGATGTGTACCGCGTGCATGCGGCTAGGTTATGGCGAAGAGCAAGACCATTAGCTAAGAATGAGAAGAGCTGGAGGAAACGACAAGGGGAAGCGCCGTCGCCTAGCACAGCCGGATGCCACGATCGAAACTGCTTTTCCACTCTAGTCGGCCATCGAACTGGCACAGCAGTTATGATCGTGGCGTTCCAGCCAGGCGGCAACCTTGCACAGGTGTGTTCTATCCGTGAGTGCGGCGACCCTGCTCGCGGATTGTACACTCCAAACGAGGCCACTGGATGGCTCCGGGACTTCAATGGTCACAGCCGTGCATGATTCATCTTGGCGTTCATCTCTTCTAGGCCGCATAGACTATCGTCAGACTGGACGAGATATGCTAACCTTCAGTTCAGCTTCCAGTTGAAGGTGCGCCGCTATACTATTCTTTGTAACGATCGTCGTGATGGCGTGGTTGTATAGTGGATTATACGAAAGCCCTTCACAAGTGACAACTGGAGTTTCATCCGCGATCAAGCGCGATCGGCGCCGCCGAAAGTCACACATCCGCGATGAATCACGGCCACGCAGCTCGATGCAGCACTGACGATGAGCGATGTCCGAATGTTCCCAAGTCGATGTGTGCCCTCGCTGCGTGTAAGCTTTTTCCTCCCTGTGAAAGTCTGTAGCCCTCTCGACCTTCCTGAGATTCGAATTTCGACTGCCAACTCAGTCCGCAGTTTGGGTCGATCCCTGCACAGGAACGTGCACTGAATACTCTGCTACTATGGGACAGGATGTACTTCGGACAGAAGGAAGTAAAACTCCCGCACGGTCAACACGGTCAACGAATGGTCTTGACTTCGGGCAAAGGTGAAATGCTGCTTGTCGTGAGTCGCAAGCAGGCAAAATAGAAATTACAATAACAGCGGTTGGTCCGTTTCCTCAATTGATGATTGAGGTACACGCCGCCGTCCGATAAAAAAGAAAAGAAAATTCTATGCGAAGTTAGGACTGTCTGGAGCTGTGAATAGCTCCTTGGCTTTGCCTTGTTGAGCACTCTGTCTGGGACCACGACGTTGCTGCTTGGCCTTTGTGCAAAGCTCTTTGGCTCACGCCTTATTGAGCACTCTTAAGCTTGGCACGGTCGCAGATGACTTTGCACTTGAAGGTGGGTCGGTGGTGGTTTGAACCCACGAGTGTCGAGCTACCTGAGGGCAGCCTATACAGGCAGCCCTTGGTCTCAGTTTTTTTTAGCACTGCGATGAGTCCCAGCAAGGCCGAAACAGCAGTCAGGACTGCATGCAGCTATGCCGTGAAACCTATCATTTCTACGCCCATCTGCTTCGGTAGATCTACCAATATCTCAAGACAGGCCGCGCCGGCGTTTGCGGACATGACGCTGCATTGTTCAAGACTATACGGACGGTGCAATGCATTATGGTCGACCTTCGAATTCATCCTTATCATGATTATGCAGTTTGAGAAATTCGCGGCCCAGAATGGGGGTGAAAACGGGGGGTGGGGGGGGGGGGACGTACATGTATTGGCGCGCCGGGGTTCATTTGCGCGCGAATTTCCCCCATCAATATTGTATGCAGCTCTCTCTCTTTCTCTCTTTCTTTCTTTCTCTCTCTCTTTTTCTTTTTTTTTT
>JAOWAR010092766.1:0-12365 GCA_028571005.1 Clathrina lutea | reverse complement strand
CTTCTGGTTGTTAGGTGATTTGGTGCCGTAAGTTTGAACACTCTCATATACTTACAAAGATAGAACCTTTTCAAATTTTTATTCGGTCGTCTTCAGGCTGTCTTCATCAACAAAAAAATAGCCGGACCGTTTCACCTTCCATCGCAGTGTACTGAAGAATAACATCAACATATGAACGGCCGGTTGGACTCAAAGGTTGTAGCGCAGGCCTCAGCAGGGTGGAAGTCAATCCTTAGCAGGCAGGGATTGGAATTTTATCTCCCTTAAGGTCTGGATACGAAAATGCTGTCCAAGTTCCCACTCATTTCACTCGTCGATTAGTGTCAGAAACAGTAGCACAACATGTGCGTACGGGAATGGTTGGGGTTTCTTTAATGGCATTTCGTTTAAAGCTTTTGCGGACCTTATGCTATTCTGTCCACTTTGGGAGGAAAGGGTCGAAGCTTTTGATCCTGGGCAGAAAATCTTCTACCACATTCTTTGACTTCCGAAGTAAGCCTCTCTGCACGTTGTTGAAATATATTTATTACCAAATCACTGCTTGGGCCTCAAGTTGTGTTTTGAGAAAAAGGAGTTGCTTTTATGTTAAGCGGTTAAACATAATTTTCTCACCCAGGTTCATCAGAAGAGGGCCTCACTTCTTTCTTGATGTTCTCTGCTCAGCACATCAACACATGTAATCTCAGTAATTTCAGTTGTCCAATGAAAAGGCTGCAAAAGAAACTCTTTGATATCTCACAAAATAATTAGTGGACCCAGATTGAGCACAATCGTATATGTGTGTACTGGTACAATTGATTTGATCCTGTGCGATGTAAGAGGGCAGCTTTTAATTGAACATGCCTTTTCTGCCATTCATTTAGGCTGGGGTCAATGGTGTTGTAGGTGAAATTTTGCCATGACAACAGAAGTACTTTAACTTGATGGGCGTTTTTCCGCCTTAATTTCGGATGGGTTATGCTTGTTGCCCGGCTTCCCTTTATTTTTCCCTTTTTCACACTTGCTGCGAGCTTTGATTTGAGGTGGTAACTTGGAGTGTCCAGTCTGTCGTCGAGAAGGGTAATTCTTTGCGGATTGGCAGGGATTTGTATGGCGGCCATAGGGCAGTTCAACACACAGCAACGATTTTGTTTCTGGTGGGTAGCAAACCCGTTTGCTGCACTTTTTGCTTCGGAGTTAAGTTTCTGGCAGGAAAATAAAAATAAGGTGGTAAGATGAATGTGAATACAGTCTCCTGTGAAGTGCTGAAAAAGAAAGAAAGGTTCACCTGGCCAAAGACATCACGGAAAGAGAAAGAGTGCCCATGTAGCCCGGTCGCCAAAAGGAAAAAGTACGTTAGTATGTGATGTCATTGCATTGCATGTAATGAAATGACTGACAGTAGGAATATTATATATAAAAGCTTTCCAATGATTAACCTTCAACGTATGGCACTTACTGTGGTGCCCTGCTTTGGGCTCATACAGAAGCAGAATGTGGTTTCCTGGAATGATGCCAGTCTCATTAGTGTCTGCATTGCGCGCCAAGTACCAGTGATCGTTATCCTGGACAGCGATAAAAAATAACAAAAAAAAAGAGGAATGAACGGAAAGAATTCTCTATCTGCTCCCGCGAACGTGAGTGAGAGAAAGAAGCGAGGAATGCTTGAAGTAATTTAAACAACCAGTACTTCAAAGGAGAGAGAAAGAGAGAGAAAGGAGGGGTTTGAGCATGCCTCCTGCCAGGATTTGAGCCTGGATCTTTCAATTACCGCCTGAATATAAATTTCGCCTGAGTAGCAAGTTGTCCAATGTCAGCCACACTCAAAATTATTTTGGCAAGCACCACACAGGGAAGTAAAATTTACCTCCCTCTCTCTCCCGCAAGAATTATTTTTGCACCCAAATCTTTTACCAATATACCAACACTCTCTTTGGTCTTCGCCTGTTCTCTATTTTTCCTGCTAACCATTGACAACTTTTTCACACAGAAGCTTGTTGCTGCACCTAGCAACAACAAGCTTCTGCTGCCGCTAACACACACGAGCTCTGCCCAAACACAACTCCATTCACCGTGTCCTCATGGATGATGAACAGCCTGTCTCCTGTCTTCAATGACATGTCCTAACAGAGAAAGAGAGAGAGAGAGAGAGAGAGAGAGAGAGAGAAAGACAGAGAGAGAGAGAGACAGAATTGCACAACAAAGGATCAAAGGGAGTTGAAATATCAGCAACAAAACCCAAACAAATAAAGGCACAGTTACAGCCCATACTACTAAACCATCATGAAGACAAGACACACCCTACCCATGCCATATTACTAAACCATCATGAAGACAAGACACACACTACCCATGCCATATACTACTAAACAATCATGAAGACAAGACACACACTACCCATGTCATACCAATGCACGCTGACTCGCACACCAAGTCCACGACCGAAATGGGCTTCTTGGGGTTATCAACAATGTACAGATCAGCGACATGGACAATCGACGAAAACGACAACTGGAGAAAAAAGAAACATACTGTTACACACATGATACATTGGTCCCAGTGAGATTGTAAAAAGAAGAAAGAAACATAAATATTGTTACATACATGATACATTGGTCCCAGTGAGATTGTAACAAGAACCATATCCCAGACTCCATGCACTGCACACAATTATGATCAATGAACACTTTGTTTATAACCAACAACATCAAACTCAAAATTGTACCCGAAGTGAGAAATCAAAGGACCAGAGAGCAAGAGAGAGAGAGCGAGAGAGAGAGAGAGAGAGACAGAGAGACAAAGAGAGGAAAAGAAATGAGCTCACATCAAATGACAATGTGAAGTGGACATGCAACTCCAATTTGTGATTCTTGACGTTATCAGCAAAGGCCCACTTTGTTTCACGGCTAACCGACTTGGGTGGAAAAGGACTCCAAAATGTCGCAGGAAAACTCTACAGCACAAAGGAGGACAACCAAGAGAGAAAAAAGCCCATAACACACATGCGCACGGCCCTGGGACCCGTTGTCGTCCATTAGTGCCCCATCCTCTCTTGAGATAGGTCCCGAAACAGGTGGCAACAAAAGTCTATAGGTTTCTTGTAGAGGCTTTTCTTGTATCGGGATGACGGCGCTTCATGTGATGAAACGAGCTTTCTCTTGTGACTTTCTGCATGCTGACAACTGAATCGCATTTCACCTTTCCCTCTAGTCCAATTAAATTCTTTTTGACCCACACTAAAGGAAAACAAACTGTCAAATCAAAAGAATTATTCCACCTTTAATACCGATACAAGAATTATTCCACCTTCATTTAATACCGACACAAGAATTATTCCACCTTTAATACCGATACAAGAATTATTCCACCATTAATACCAATACGAGAATTATTCCACCTTTAATACCGATACAAGAATTATTCCACCTTTAATACCTATACAAGAATTAGAGAGGGCTAGCTTTCGGAAGTGAAAATGCTCACAGAAACCGCAGGAAGTAGTCAACGCAGGGTTCGTACAGTTTCCCCAAACCAAAGTTCCAGACTTTTTCTGAACCTCTTCCAAGACCTAGTGCTACAGATTTTCCAAACACCGAGCTTTCCAGAAGATATGGACGACGTATTTTGCTGAGCTACAATATGCATTGTACTGTCGTATGGGACCATGAACCAATCAAACAAACAAAAAAAAAATTGCCACAGAAGCACTAGGTGAACTGCCATGGGCCCGTTGCAATACTTTTAACGAAGATAGAAAAGGAGACCAAGAGCAGAGAAAGGATAATATGTGCAAAGACAAGATGGGAATACACAACATTTATGACCTCTCGAAAAGTTTGACCTTCCCATCGAGCAGCTCCTCTACAGCTTTCTCTTCTATTTTTTTTCTTTCCCTGAGCGCTGAAGTGCGTTCGACTTTGAAAGCAAGGATATGTTCTGTGAGCCCTCAGCCTTTTCAGCCAACTCGTCAGCAGATAAGTACAGAGCAGAAATGCTGGCCACTATCTGCTTCCGCTCACTGCAGCTGAGTATTGAGATCGAAGTATGGAGTGGAAGGAAAAAAAATTAGTGGCCCTTTTTGTTAGGAGGACGGCAGCATATTGAGGTTTGGCAATGGAAAGTGTACTATGATGGAGGCCGCTTACTACACGGGCAACTGCAACTGCCAAGAGCCGCCTACACGCACCTGACGACCGATAGGAGAGAGAGAGAGAGAGAGAGAGAGAGAGAGAGAGAGAGAGACAGACACCGTGACACAGCAAGACATTTATTTTCTTTCGATAATCTTGTGACATGGAGGACGACCAGCACCCTCACCTCCAACTAAATGTCTGCTCCATTTCCATAATTTCCCAAACATCACGCTTCTTTGGGCTTTTTCCATACTTTTCCAGGTATGGAAAAACGAAATGAAACTTCTATACTTTTCCAAACTTTCCAAAACCCATACGAACCCTGTCAGTGGCGTACCAAAGACACATTAAAGGTGGTTGTACCCTTTGCTATCTGTGTAACCTATACGTCTGTCACCCATTTATTGAGTTGTGCAATGACCTTTCCTGTAGCTGAATGCTGAAAACGAAATCTTGATATCTGTTCACTTGACTGAGTCAAGATGAAAAGAAAGGTGATGGATTGAAACTTTACAACCGTATCTTCATTTCACATGATATAACCAGTGCATTGCGGGGATTGCCTCCCTTCCGGGTGTTCTGAATACACCGTCTCAGACTTTAAAAATGTACTTAGAGAATGAAATATAAGATGGAAAGAAATGCCCCTTCTCGCCGGCTGAGCTTGCGACAAGAGGCGAGAAGGGCAGTTCTCTCCGGCAGCGGTTCGCTCGGCTCTCGGATGACATGTCAGTGGCAGGGCGCAAGGGTGCGATGAAGTGCGCATGCTTGCCCAAGTATAGGTAAGGACGTGCTGAGGTCGATGATCTGTCATTGTGTGGCAGCCTTCTTCTTCTATTGAGCTGGTCACGTGCTGCCCGCCCTACCCGCCCTGATGACCTAACATTTGTCCATACACGTAGTATTAATGGAAGTGGTGTACATAACAAGTAGTGTCATGGGCTGTCAAAGAGTGTTGCTGGGGGGTTGGTTTTCTTTTGCTGTGTTGCACTTACTTGAAATTGTTTTTCTGGCGGTACCTCGGCAATCCGGTCATGCTAACCAGTTTTTATTCTGTGCTGTAGAGCAATTAAAGCCTGCCACCCATTGGCCAAACCCGGTAATCACAACCAGTTTTTTCCTCTCATTGTTCGTGCCTGCCAGCACGAGAGGTTTTTTCCTGTCAGCGTTGGGGCTGAGAATTAATCTGGCAGCCGGGTTGTGGCCCTGGGAGCATTTTTTTTCAGTGATAATTGTTGCAATTCGTTTTCAATGATGTTTGTGCGCTGTAGAGAAATTAAAGCCTGCCACCCACTGCACTTGCGGCTGATGTTGTGCGTCATGAGGTGAACAGAGAAGAGAGGAGACAGGGTGATGTGTACAGTAGCAGAGGAGAGAAGTGCATTTCAAGCCTTTCTTTGATCAATATAAGGCAAATGAGTAAAGGCAGTTAGTAAAAGTTGCTAAGGAGGGACAAATTGTGGTTTGATCGATTGCGGACCGCTTGGGCTGATCAAAGGCCATTACAAACGACTGGAGGCTGCAGCAGGCAAGCCGTGTCAAGCAAAGGTAGCAGATGACAACCAAAGGCGGAAAATGGAGATCGTTGACAGCAGAAATCGAGCGATGATCCAGATCAAACGTTTTATGTGCTTTAAATGAGCAAGAACTGGGCGTTGGGTGAAACTCTTCGAGCAGTTAATGTTAGGCAGAAGGAACACAAGGACGTGGTTCGCCTTGGCCATTGCAAAAATCAGCCCTTGCTCAATACGTCCATGAGCACTCGTCTCCGCATGAGATGGATTGGACCACCTTCAGAGTTGTAGATTGAGGGGAAAGACATAAAGAGAGGAAGCTGCGAGAATCGTTTAAGTTTATAAAATTAAATGAAAACCAAAGATTAATCAAGACACTAGAGTAGAGCGAAGCAACACTTAGAATGCAATTGGGTAAGTGTCGGCTTCAACATCGGTTCACTTTCTTGGGAGTGGTATCTTTGTCAGTTGGATGTCACGGTTTTTCTTACTATTTTTCTACTCATTCTCAATCTTGCCTTTCTTTCCTTTCACTAAGACAGGGATGCTCAGAGAGGGGGACATGCAAATCTCCAGTAAAGACCTTGAACAAATGTCTCTCATTTTCGGTTCAGTCCTCAGCAAAGGATCTTTTCATGGCAGTCTCCATTCGTGCTGACGTACAATTTCCTGCACAAAATTGGGCTCGTGTGAAATGTTTATTATCATGCACACCATGGTACGCATTTAATGTCATAAGCTCTTGTTTCGTTCATAGCAGAAATTAGTCACTGTCACTGCTCTCAGTCGTTTCCAACTTGAAGAAGCCAGAAGCATTTCTGACGAAATGTCTTGGATTTTCTACATCTTCCCATGAATGACCGGCGTGGTGGGAAATAAATAATGGCAGCCCAGTCAGGATCACCAAGATCATACTTGAGCAAGAACAGTCCCTCTGATTTCTCAAGTTATGGTCTGATGATCCATTGATATCCTTGTTGATTTATGGACTTCAATTGACATCCCTCACCGATCAAGTTGATCAGCCGCGCTTAATCATTTCAATATGGGTGCAACTGTTTGACGCAAGAAGAAGTACAGCAATGAAGTTTGTGTGATTGAAAATTGGTGCCGTTCCGAGACATTGCAGAGATTTAAAGAGCGAAGAGAAAGAGAGAGGGAGAGAGAGAGAGAGAGAGAGAGAGAGACGGAGGGAGACAGAGAGGGGGGATTGAGTGAGTAAGCGTGCAAATCAATATGATGAGCGAAAGACGCTCTGCTACTACAAACCCGACCTAGTGCCATCACCATGATCGGCTGGAACGTTTGCCCGAAGATTTACACCAGGGACCATTCGCACCATGCTAGAAGCAATAACGCAACCATCACAACTAGAAGTGTTGCCTTGAGTCTGGTGCGATCAACCTACACACTTTACTGTATATACACCCGTTTGTAAAGGCTGACTTTATATAAAGACACTTGAAGAAGAAGGTCCCTATTGTGAAGAATACATACAGGTTTTGAAGGCTGGTGAGACCACTGAAGATTCCCACTTGAAGTTGGCTGATGCTATTGGTGCTCAGGTCCCTGTGTTGTACAAACAGCAACAGGAAGTATGGCGCTGGATGGGCTATTAACTATCAGCTGAACCTCGGAAATGTGTTCAGCCAGTTGATTTGAACCCTACTGAAACACACTGCTAAAGCGACAGTACAACGTTTAAATGCCTTGGTGCTGGAGAAATGTCTGAGGCAATCAAACGTTGATGACATCCTCAAAGCTTGTTCTAAACCAAATCTTCATCTAATTCACGCCATATCGGTAGGGGAAGCTGTAGGAAGCTTCTTTGGTCTTGTCAGCGTTGTGAAGTCAGGAAGCTCTCTTCCCGGTGAGGAAAGCACCGCATGTTTCCTTGTGGAAGGTCTTCATGATTTGGTCTTCACAAATATCTGAATCGCTGATGGCCCGTCCCTTTCTTTCCAACCTTCTGTTGACTGCCAGGTGTTGAGGGCCTCGTAGACTGACACACGCAAGAATATTTTATATAAGTGCCTTTGCCAGCATCAAACTTGAAGAAGCTTTTTTCGGATACACTGGGCGGAATGGATGCCTCCATTGAAGCAGGAAGACATCCTCTCAGTCACTATGGAAGGACCTACTAGGCATGCTTTTGCTATCAAACGAGCTGAACAAGGGATGTGATGTCCTGTTTTTCCGAGCTTTAGAAGTTTACGATGTTTACTAAATCCAGCATCTGTGTGCATTAAAGTTTTGACCTTATTTGCATACAGATAGTATAAAACTGCGACTGCCATCGCAGCCTGGAAAGTCTGTGATTCTATGCACTATACTGAACCTCAAAAATGCGCACACCATTTTTCCTTCCCCGGTGGGTGCAGTGCAGTCTAGCTATGCATTATGGGAACTGGATCTTTAATTTTCTTGAAAGATTTAAAACATTCAGAATGTAAAGGAGGAAATATGACCACATGACGTACAAGTATAGGAGAAAAGTATATGGAGTCGTGGAGGAAGTTGGGGGACCAAGGTTCATAGAAAGGAGGGGTGTTCAAAAGGAAAGAGGAAAGAGATACAGGTTGAAAATACATACAGTTTTGTCAAATTGGCGAGGCCATTGAAGATACCCAGCGACATCGTACTGATGTTATTGCTGTACAATTCACTACAAAAATTGATTAAAGCGAAAGGAAAGAAGAAAGAAATTTGAATCGATGATGATGATGATGTATACATACAGCTTCTAGTGTTATGTTTCCCCATTATAATTATGTTGGTCTGGTTGGGGAAACATGTCCTAACCGGGCTGAGATGTTTGAGTGATATTCCTGGTTAGCCTACATGTGACACTGACTCCTGCGATTTGTCTGCATTACTAACAAAAACTTTGGCGTGAGCCTGGCCAGCTGTACAGAAGGTAAACAGTTCAGTCGACCATTGGCTTGTTGTGTGGCCGAGGTATTTCCCAAACCGAAGGTTATGGCAAACCCAGATACCCAGTATATCATGTAATGTTCGTAGTAATCTAATTTTTCAGAAAAATTCAAAACCCAGCTCGGATTACTAAATTGAATTTACACAAAGTTACAACTTTAAGGAGGAACTCTTTGGAATGGACAACCATTACGTGGAGCACCGGCACTCAAATCCATGTAATATATATCCAGAAGATGCCAAATTTCAGAAGCATTGAAAATTAAAAGATATACGGTTGTGAGTGTGGCATTCTTTCTCTTCCACAATGTCTGCATGGCCTGGAAAATGTTCAGAAAAGGCATGGGGAAGCATTGTCTGAATTCTATCTAGACTCCTTTCAATGCTGAAATATTCTGATGGTCACACAAGGAAGAGCGTGGAATAGGTGACGGAGAATGCGCTAACTGCATTTTGCCATGGGGATTAACCCTCTGTGTCAACATTTCTGTGGCAGTTAATCAGCGGATAATTCTATCATAGTAGCAGCTGTAAAAAAAGCTGCAGTCCATATTTGAATATTATGACATTAATTTTGTGGTGGGTTCATTGCCAACGATCTGCTTCAGGGCTAGCTGTTGACACACCGCCAGCCCCTCTGGCCTATGGGTCAAGCTCAACCAAAGTGGGCATCTTCGAATAAAGTTTAGTAGATTTAAAAGTGATTTCGTCATTGTCCTGAATTAATACAAAGTCCCAGCCGGTTGAAAAATCTTCGGAGCCACAAAATTCTATCAAAAACAACAAATGGCTGAGATTGAACCAATGGCAATCTTCAATCAGACTTCTGTGCTCAGGCACATTCAAATACGATGAAGCTTCCCAAAATAACACTTACATATCCTGACGCAAGACCAAAGTGTACATGTATCCAAACAACATAATCATGCGCACGCTTACAACACAAGGCCCTCCTTGCTCATGCAGCCAGTCTACACTTAAATAGAAATGAAAAAGAAAAAGCCGTAAACAGCCTTGCTTCCAAACTCTGCCAATGTCTGTCTAGTTCTAGATCTAGACCCTGCCCTTAAGCTTCCAGCCAAATCATGCCGTGTGTCCGGCTATGCATAATCAGTTCCACGGGTCTAAGCAAATGTGCGCTCTGCTTGCTTTGGCATATCTTTGTACTTAATTTATGTTTTCTTGCTTATTCTGAGCACGTCTAGAGAGATGATATAAATCACCATAAAATTGATAATAGCCATGACTTAAGTTCTGTTGCTTCCAAAATGGCTGACTTACAGTGTCTTGAGGTTGCCCAGACCATTAAACGCCCCGAGTTGTATTGTGTTCACTTTATTTATGTACAAGCTCCTTGACGACCAAAAACAGGATGAAACAGGCAAAATTGTTTAAGTCAGAGAGAACTATACCTTATCTTATTGTCAATTTGTCGGCTTTTTGAGTAGAGTTTATAACTTTTACCCGAACTTTTAATGTTACATCACAACCATGAACATTTAAATAATGGTATCCACATCATCTTTGATGAAACTTTCATTGGCCGTGACTTAAGTCCTTCAGTTTGACAACTTATCTGGGGTGATCAATGGGGTATGCTTCCCTTCATCTAAGTAGGAGCACTAATGGCTTAAGATGTTTTTTTATTTTTTTACTTTAACGCTTTAATGTTTGTCCAGTCAAAATCTGATCATAATTATTCTGAATGTTGAAGCTGGTGTCTATATGTTTCAGGCAGAATTAGTGCAGTTTTGAGCCCTCCACAATGTCCTATGTGCTGTCGTAGCAATCATTCTAAAATGGCGTGTCACAAGGACTGCTTGTGCTCGATAAACTGTAGGGAGATTTCCCACACATATTCTCCCTTCTAGGTCAACCAGACCAGGCTTAGTTGAGTTGTCCCTCAGTATCGTAGAAGCTTTTCTTCTCTTTGACCTGTGAGAGTAGTTTGTGACAGACTGGCTAGGTTTTAGATCAGAGGAAATGTGCATGTCCAAATATGAGGCAAACGATAGTCGAACTGCACATCGTCAATGTCATCACCGTGCATTCCTGGGGTTGTGAAGAATTGAACAGACAAACTTTCTTAGATAGTCTCTTCCTAATATTATGGCCAAGTAATGCATCAAATTTGGACTACCGTCCTGGCTTGCATTAGAAATTTATGGTGGGATGAGGAGGGGACAAAAGGCCTCTGGAATTTTGGTGAGAAAATATTGCCTGGGGGTGTAGGGTTAAATTTCTAACATCCCACTTCAGGGATGTTTGCAGATGGGGCATTGACGCCGCTTTTAGCATAGCCACCAGAAATGTGGTACACCCTGCCTAGAGAGACTTCATGCCTTTGCAGGTACTTTTCAGGATACAAGTAAAAACAAAAACTGTGAAGTCAGTCCCAAATGGAGTTGAAGTCCACTTAAAAAAGAACCATTAACCCAGTTGGTGGTGGTGGGAGAGCATAATGTATTTTGCTGTCCTAACGTCTTAAACATGCGCAAAGTCATCAGGGTGAAGTTAGAATCAGAAGGTAGAGTTTTGCTAGTTTATGGCTTGACCAAGGTTTACTACTTACAAAAGACGGAGGTTTGTCAGACCAACAAAGACGTCCTTTTTGATTAGGCTTATTTGGTTAGAGCTGAGCCGTCTGAAAGAGAAGAAACTGACATGGTAAAATTGCACTTTTGACGTGAAAGATGGGTTGAGAGAAAGGGGAAATAGAGGGTCTTGATTCCTGCGAGTAGGGAGACTGACAGTGAGATAAGAAAGGAGACCGAGCACAGCGGATAAAATGGCAGGTATTCTGGGAATTTCTAGGCCAAGGTATGCCATGCCTACATCAACAACCCGGCGATATGGAAGACCAGCAGGACACAATCAGGCAGACACTTGAGTACTCATTAACAAAACATGCAATTTGGGAAACCTGTGTGGGATGGTCAGATGCGGTTATGTTTGTGCTAGGCTTACGTCACAAACCCCTGATCACCATCTATGCCTCTACCAAGACCTTGCATACAAAACATTTCATTGAAGTCTCCTGGTTTGTGGAACCAGCGACGCAATGACCATAATAGAGTAGGATACGCAAAAGTTTACGATGTGGTGAGGGGGTCATGTGTAGCAATACTTTCTTTTCTGTATTGTTTCAGAAGCTGGCCCGGTCTTTGAACTTTGATAATATTTCCATCCATTAGATGTTTCTCTTCGCAGTTATTCTATAAGTGTTTCACTTTCATTCTGTTTAATTTAATGTTCGCCACACGGGGTCGATAGTAAATTTGGGTAGACTTCTGAAAAATGCACTGTTGGGGCAAACCCTCTGCAACACTTGAGCAGCCTTCAACTCACTTTGTCATTATTTCATCTTAGCAGAAAGAAACTCATCGACAAGCAATTATGTGCCAAGTATGTCTCCTCGATGGAGTTTGCCTTTATTCGTGATCTGGACCTGCACCTCTTGGAAAGTAGCAGTAACATCGATGAAGAACTCAGCTTTGACAACAAGCCGGGCCAGACTTTGTCATGGTAGCAATAAAGCCATAGGTTGCTCATGACAAGATTGCCAAGCCTTTCCGCATGGATCGAAGAGGACCATCAGTGGTTGAGTCACCTAAACTAAGACTTCCCTTAGTTTGATAATGCTTTGCAATGGGTGGGGGAGGGGCAGGAAGAGGGCAAAGAAAGGACGGAGATTAGGGGGAGAAAGAAAGGGGAAGAGGGCAAAAGTAAGGGCAGGGAGGGGGTAACCAGAAAGAGATGACAACGGGTCCCAGGGCCGTACAGAGTAAGCAAAAAGAGGTGAGAA
>JAOWAR010092655.1:0-12366 GCA_028571005.1 Clathrina lutea | reverse complement strand
GACAAAGAAAGAGAGAAGAGAGCAGCCGAAAGCGGCGCTGTGAAGAATAGACAGCGCTAGAAATCCTTTCGGACCAACGCGAAAGAAGACTAATCCTAGGCAAAAGCAGAAAGAATTGTGGTATCAAAAGCGGAGAAGAAGAAGAAAAGACACGAAGAAAGGGCTCGAAACTGCAGCGCTATCGCCTAGCACAGTCGGAACGCCATGATTATAACTGCTCTGCCATTCAGCCAATCAAAAAATTGGCTCAGTCATGGAGCGCTATAGGCATTTCGACTGTACAGGGTTGTCCCGGGTGAAGGCAAGGGGAGGGTCGGGAAGAGAAGACAAAGAAAGAAAGAAGAGAGCAGCCGAAAGCGGCGCTGTGAAGAATAGACAGCGCTAGAAATCCTTTCGGACCAGTGCGAAAGAACAATCCTAGGCAAATGCAGAAAGAATTGTGGTAATCAAAAGCGGAGAAGAAGAAAAAACACAAGGATAGGGCTCGAACCTTCGGCGCCATTGCCTAGCACAGCCGGAATGCCACGATCATAACGGTTCTGCCACTCAGCCAATTGAAAATTTGGCTTCGTGGAGCACTATGGGCATTCCGACTGTACACGGTTGTTACGGGTGAAGGCAAGGGGAGAGGGTGGGGGAGAGAAGACAAAGGAAGAGTTACGACCGTGACATTTCAGCTGTGCTAGGCGATGGCGCCGCAGGTTTGAGCCCTTTCCTCATGTCTTTCCTTCTTCTCCGCTTTTGACACTACAATTCTTTCTGCTTTTGCCTAGGATTAGTCTTCTTTCGCGCTGGTCCGAAAGGATTTCGAGCGCTGTCTATTCTTCACAGCGCCGCTTTCGGCTGCTCTCTTCTCTCTCTTTCTTCCCTTCACCCGAGACAACCATGTACAGTCAGAATGCCCATAGCACTACACAAAGCCAAGTTTTTTAATTGGCTGAGTGGCAGAGCAGTTATAACCGTGGCATTCCGGCTGTGGTAGGCAATGGCGCTGCAGGTTGGAGCCCTTTCCTTGTGTCTTTTCATTTTCTCCGCTTTTGATACCACAATTCTTTCTGGATTTGCCTAGGATTATTCTTCTTTTTCGCTGGTCCGAAAGGATTTCTAGCGCTGTCTATTCTTCACAGCGCCGCTTTCGGCTGCTCTCTTCTCTCTTTCTTTGTCTTCTCTCCCCCAACCTCTCCCCTTCCCTTCACCCGGGACTACCGTGTATGGTCGGAATGCCCATAGCGCTCCACGAAGCCAATTTTCTAATTGGCTGAGTGGCAGGGCAGTTACGATCATGGCATAGGCGATGGCGCCGCAGGTTTGAGCCCTTTCTTCGTGTCTTTTCTTCTTCTCCGCTTTTGGTATGAGAATTGGGAGGTATTCAAGGGAAAAAATCTACATTTCATGTACATTTACCCTGCACCTCGCGATCGATCGCAATGCACGCCTGGAAGCTATACTCTAACCAAGGCAAACAAAGTGAAAATGGCCTCCAGTAAAGATGTTGGACCATTGCCTCTCAGTTTCTGTTACACCCTGCAAGGGCTTTTCTCATCCTCCTTTTAGGCATCACAGTGGTGTGTTGGTTTGCGCTCTGGCACCCACTCTGTCAGTTTGCCAATCTCAGTCAAAGTTCATTTATCGTTAGCCTGTTGTGGTGTTGTCTGCCAAAAATTCTCTTACTTTCTTCCATTGGTCTTTGACTGTGTTTTTGTTGTTCTCTGTCTGTACTCAGGGGAGGAATCTCCAGTCGCAGTGACAGTCACTGTTGCTGGCTTAGAGCAAGAGATTTTGCGAGGAGAGGAGCAGCCTTCAAACAACACTCACAACCCAAATCAATGTAATGCCAGCATATCCGTCATGGAGCAACGGCAGCTCCAACCACAAGGCCTGAAAATGACTTCAATGATTGTTACAACGGAAGTATGTGGACCGACTGGGCCGGAAATGAATCAGAATACTGCCTTGAGGGCAATCCAAACGGAGGCAACACTTCAGAGTTTATCTTCAGGAGTCCTGCTTGAGAGTTTCGATCCCTCCCCGAAACCTCAGTCTGCTGTCTCAGTGTGTGATAACTGCCAACAACTCTCAGCGGTCGGCTCGTGCAAGGACTGTGAAATGGTCTTTTGCAATGACTGCTTCAATGCGTTTCACTCTATTGGAACACTTGTGAACCATCAACTTTGCCAACTTCCATTTGTTGTAGAAACAGCAGCCACTGAAAGGTGTGAAAAATGTCATCAAGCAGCTGCTGTCGCTCGCTGCATGGAATGCGAAGTTATACTGTGTCAGGAATGTAACAAGGCTCTCCATCGCAGAGGAGCTCTTCGCAGGCATGTTCGCGAGGTGATTGCAACGGCAGATGGTGATCAGAGTATGGAAGGCGCATTGAGTCTACCTGCTGGTGATGGTGGTGTTTGCCAATCTGAAAAAAAGGAATGGCACCGCAGTGTGGACAGGAACATTGCTCAGCCTGCATATCAAGTTACGATGATGAAACCCCTGGACTCATTTTCGTCATCAGGCAGGGCAGCGCACAGTCACTTCCAGTATAGAGGTAGACAGCACAATGCTATCCAGCCCACACAGGAACTGATGTCCATGCTGCCTGAACATCCTGCCCCAGCACCTGTCCAAGATGTCCAGGTGCAACTAGCTCCACGATCTGCATCACTACGGAAAGCTTCCAATGTGATGCATTGGACAGCAACTGCAGGAATTACACAGAAAGCTCTTTCGTCTATGGCTCAGGAAGGTGATTCATCAGTGCCAGGCGCACCCACCTCAGGACAGGATTTATCACCCACGGGCAGAAGCTATGATGACAGTTCAACATCTTCAGAAGTAGCAGCTCATTCACCACATAGACAATACCAGGTTCATGATGAGAGTCTGTGGCCGAGTGGTCCTACTGGTTACAGTAACCAAGGTTTGCACGGGGAAGCAAGTGATAATGCATATGGCAGAGGGGAATATAGCATGTTCTGTCCATCTTCTTCAAGTCTACTGGTTCATCAAGAAGACACTGGAATGATACATCCTCCATTCGATGAACTAGCAAGCAAAAGCCATGGCATGACTAGTCTGGGTCCATGCCGTGCAATCCCAGTACTGGAGGTATTTCTAGACCAGGATCAAACAAAAGACACTGAACGCATGTTGGTGGCAGAGGACGGCGTGATGACTTTAGCAGCAAGCTATAGTCCTGAACAGGGCCTCCCGCAAAACCTGAACTTCGCCAATCTGAACCAAACCGATGATCGATGTACACAGTTGGCCTGTATGGGGATACGGAAGAAGCAGTGAGGTGGATGTGCAGGAATGGACTCCTGACTGCCGACGCTGAAGATACATTATGTAAAGTCAGCCCAGGTCTGGTCTGTTTGAGCAACAGCAGTGATGTCCAGTTCCTGTACCTGAACCCCAAGCAGAATGCATTCATTGAACCTTCGCCAACGAATATTACCTGCAATCTTGTGCGGTTTCTCCATGAGCTGTCTGATGAAATCCTTATCTTTCACGGCAATGGCAATTACACTGAGGCCTTCCAACAGACCTCCATGACCGAGCAACCTGAAGTAAGTCGTGTGGAAAAGATTACTGTCACCTACACCAAGGACAACGAGGACAACGTCAATGTTGGAGCCAGGTTCGAAATGAGCTTGCCCACTGTAGCCGCTCAGATTCACCTGGCTGACAGCCGGTACCAGAAAGCTCTTCACTACTCAGTGTCCCTTTCTCGTCAGAAAAAGGTGTCCGATTTAAAAAGCAGGGTCTTCCATTCTCCAGATCAGTTGAAAGATTTCATCAAGGAGCGGAAGCGTCGCTTTCAGATAAAGCTGTCCCGTAGCATACGCACCAATAAACTTCTGGAATTTGCCAAAATGGCCATGTCAAAGGAGGAGGAAGAGAAGGTTTTCCAAAGCCTGGACAAGGACCTCAAGGAGAAGAGGGAGAAGCATTACAGTTCCAAGCAGAATAAAGAGGAAAACGAAAGAGAGAAACGTGAGATGTGCACAAGGACAGCTCAACTAGCTGTTGATGCTCACATCTTGAGGAACTGCGATCTTGTCAAGCTTTTCATTATCGGTGACAACAAACTTGCTGCTCGTTTTGAAGGGCAAATCAAGTGCCCAATCTGCACGAAACTGCTCAGAAATCCACGCAAATTTCCTTGCCGCAGTGGCCATCTTTCCTGCTTGAACTGTCTAGTTCAGTATGAATCACAGCTTCCCAAGAAGGACGAAGGAGCAAAGGGTTTTGTGCCGTGTCCATATCCTAGCTGTGGTCAGCATGCATGGCTCAACGCCAACCAGCTACTGCTTCCGGACCGGAAACATACTTCAGAGGTAACCAGATTAGAGAAGGTGCAAGGCGACACGTGCAATCTGTTGAAACAAACAGGAGGGAAAGAGCACAACGATGCTGTGGACAGGATGAACACGATGTTGCAGGGAGACCCGGGAAAAAGCCAAAGCAGAAACTCCGGACCGAGAACCGTCGAAGTGATCATAAAGGATCAATTGCGCCAACTGATGGACATGGAGAGGGCGTTTGTTGTTTACTGCCTCGCCAACAACATTCAGTCGTTGAGTGAGCTAGACAAGCATCACGAGATGTTGAAGACCTTCATGTGTGACGCCATTCAAAGGGGACAGGCCTTCATTGAGAAATTGATCTCACGAAAGCATAAAATGTTTCGCAATCGACTGAAAGAGAAGGAGCGCCGGAAGAAGGATAGCCTTGTGGACTTGATGTGCTCTTCTGGCCTACCGAATGTGCTCGGCGATGAGCATTGCTGGGTAGAGGTGAATTCTTTGAGGATGGAAATGGTGCAGGCTTTGGAGAGGGTGGTTCTCAGAAAAGAAAAAGAGCAATTAGCAGAAAAGAGGGAAGAGCTGGAGAGAGAGCTTGTGCAGGACTCGGCTGACATAATATTTAATGTAGTGGAGAGGTTACTTTGTCCTGAAGAACCCAACACAGGGAACATCCTGGTCATGGAAATTCAAAACATCGATTTCTGGCAAGTGACAGCAAATCAAAGCTTGCACCGCCCTCAGAGCATTGCACCAGTCAGAAGAAGCTGGCTGCCCGACCTTAAGCCTGCCAGACTTGGAAGTCATCAACCATCTCTATTTCTGTGGTACACGGAGGAAGTAACAGAGAATATGACCCATGTTGAACAGTTCTTAACTCTGAATGATGAGGGAGACTCCTTGGAAAACGGGGAAGGGCAGACTGTTTCCCCAAAGCTCAGTGTTGGAGAACCACTAAGAAATATCCCTCTCAATCTGGATGACGAGTCACTGTTGAAGGTGTACCACCTTCGAAATGGCAAACTCCTAGCCTTCCTGAAAGCCGCTCAAGGTGAGGACAGCCAAACGGTCCATGTTTTTGTCTTTCCCTTAGCTGGTCAATGTCAGAACAACCCACGCCCTGCACCGTTCGAGTCACTGGCAAGAGGAACAATCCAACTAGTTGACTTCGATGAGGATTCTAGGCTCGTTGCTTTCTACAGCGTGCAACATGCTGACTCAGCAAGCAACCGTCAGATTCATATCTACCGCTTTGATCGGGATTTCAGGCAGTGGCGCAAGCGGCGTACGGTTCTCTTCGAAGAGTTTCAGGAACTGTCCAATCTGTATGTTCTGCACATGTTCTTTGTGCCCAGAAACGAATGGCTGGCATTAATTGGGGAGGAGGGCAACGTGTATATTTATGATGCCAACAGTGGACGGCTGAAGAGGCAGACGATCATTGTCAGTGCTCCCGTGGAGAAAGCACTGGCTTCTCTGGACGGATCCTGCCTTTTTATTTTCAGGGCCACCTCCCAGGTGGACGACAACGGCGATCCTGATTGTGCCGGATCCCACAGGTCATCTCCTGCTGACCTCCTCAACTCTGACGTGTGTCGAGATGATGCTGCACAGACTGGTCACCCCAATTTAAAACACCACGAGCGACCGACAATCAAACTCTCTGTCTACACACTTCCCACTGCAGACCAACCAATTCAGTTCATGAAAACATTCAACCTACCAACCTTCCCATTTGAAAGCTTTCAAAGGTTGAAGCTCATTTGGATCAAGAATCAGATGCATCTTGTCGGCATCAACAACGAGAGTCACACACTTCATTCCTGCATCATCGAAGTCTTCTCGGCCCAAGAAATGACAAAGTTTGAGAAAGACGGTCCAGAATTACAGCAGAACAAATTTGATTTGAGGAAGAAGGCACAGGCATGCTACTTGGAATTCATTTACCATGCCTTTGACAAGTTCAGCATTGAAGACACCCTGGGGACATGTCGGAAGGAACTCCAGCTCACGTGCCTTTTTCCTAAAGACATTATTGACCAGCAACTACAAGGTGGTGAGCTGTGCACAAACTACATCAAGTCACTCTTTGTGAAAATTCAGAACAAAACTCACAAGCCAATGGATAACTTCCGAACCCAATTCCGAGTTCTTCCTCTGACAACTAGCTGCCATCAGCTTCTTCCACGGTCAATGAGCAATACACCATTGCCTAGCCCGCGCCTTCTTGGCGAATGGCTCAAACGCTTGATTTGCCTTGTCCCAATCCAAATTGCTCGGGCAGAAGGCAACCAGCTCTCTCTCTTCTCTGGTGGCCTGAAAAACCTGCAAGTGGTCTCTGCACATACATTGTGCGACTTGCAGGAATGCATATCGTTTGGTTTGTACGAAAGCATTCTGGAGGGCTGGAAAGGTCCTGTGAAGGTCATCTCTAGCATGGGCAAGCAGAGCACAGGCAAGAGCTACATGCTGAACCACCTGACAGGGTCAATGTTCGATATCTCTGGTGGCCGTTGCACAGACGGCGCGTGGATGACTGTGCGTATGAGTAACCACCACTTGTTTGTTGTGCTCGATTTTGAAGGCCTGGGGTCATTGGAACGCAGCTATCAGGAAGACATGCTGTTGTCTGTGTTGAATGCAGCCATCAGTGGACTCACGCTCTTCAAGACCGACTATCGCTTAGATCAAGACACTCGTGACATGTTCTCACGATTCCGTGACGGTGCTAACCTGATCAAAGGTGATGAGAGGCTGTTTCGAGGCTGCTTCTTTATTATCATGAGGGATGTTGTTGACCGAGATGTTGAAGGCGTGAAGCAGGAGTTTGAAAGTAAGATCAAGACGATCTGCTATAACGACAAGAACAACTTCATCTCAAAGATGTACAGTGGGCGGGTGGTGACCTTTGCCTTCCCCCATGTTGAGAGACTTGATTTTTATTCAAATCTCAACTGTCTTCTGACCGAGCTGTCTTCTTCAGCTACTCCGGCATTTCAAACAGGAGCGGATCTCAAAAATGTGCTGAAGCTTCTCATGGCCAAAATTCACATGAAAGACTGGGCTCCATTTGACAATAGCTTGCTCGGGGTAGAGCTTGAGCGTGTTGGTCTACACATGGATAGCGCCATTGCCACAGGGCAGATTACTACAGGGGATGGTGTGATTAAACAACTTCGGCTGAGCGGAGGAGAGCTAGTCCCCGATGATTTACCTATTCGCACAAAATTTTGCACTGTCACCGACTACCCTGATAGCGGGGTTGTTCTTTCCCAGGAGACTCAAGAGCACCTGACAATTGTAAGTGACCCAGCCAACCTGCTTTACAAAGAATTCATTCAACGGTTTGGCGAAAGAGAAACATGGCCCAGCTTCCACGAATGGACAAAGTGCTACCAAGAGTTTCTGGAAGGTGTTTGCAGACGGCGCGAGATGCGAGTTCTTGAATGGTTCGACAGCCACTTTGAAAATTCGCCAAACAATGGCAGCGTTCTCGTTCTTCAGAGCGAAGTGAAAGTAAAGTTGTCAGCCCTGGCTCGAAACTGGGTGGTCTGCCGCGAGCAGTGTTTACGGTGCTTTCATTGGTGCCTACTGAAAAAGTATCATGCGGGTGATCATGACTGCCGAATTGGAGGAGAACATTCTTGCCCACACCCTTGTGATATCTGCAGTCAGAAGCAAGCTGAGGAAAGTCCGAACTCATATTCTACTGATGGTCTGCAGGAGACATGCTCGACGATATACCCCTGTCGGCATCAGGCAGGGCACAATGGCTGGCATGCTTGCAGCCAAGTTAAACACACCTGTGGTGCGCCGTGCCGTCTCAATACAAAACGCAATTGCCAGAAAGTCTGCTCGAAAGATGCGCACCATGATCCTGCTGACGGGCATGATTGCAATGCGGAACACCTTTGTGATGCTGAGTGTGCCCTTCCTGGCTGCAACAACAAATGCACCAAGCCATTTGATGACACAGGCAAGCATCGTCACGAGTGCCACAACCGTGCCTGTCCTGAAGTGTGCATGATCAATAGCTGTTACCAGCGCTGCTCTAAGGATCACTTTCATAAGGTTGATTCAGATTCAGAGGAGCACTTCTGTGGTATGCCACATCCCTGTCCTTACAAGTGTAAGATGGAGGGCATTTGTGACATCAGCTTCAAGAAAGTTCTAGAGGCACAAGTGTTTATATCACTAGCTGGCAACATCTTCCCATACACACTCGAGACTCAGCAGGATATTGAACCGAAGCCATGCTGCATCCCAGTTCCTGCAAACCAAGCTGAGCACGAGGGAAAGCACACTTGCAGCAGTCAACGCCAGCACACCTGTAATGTCTGCTGCCCTCAATGTGGTTACTACTGCATCAAGCCGTACAGACACGATGGCCTGCACCATACTGAACATGGGAACATGCGATTTACACATGTTGTGTCTGAGAGCGGATTGTTTTCTGTTGGAAATCGCATGTTTGGGGCTGGTGACTGTGGAGTAGCTGAGATGTGCAACTTACACTGCAAACGCCTTGGCCGAGGCCATATTCATATCGTGCACTGTGAGAACGGGGCTGGCTCACGCGAGGAGTGCACTGCATCTGTTGATGATGGCAAGCGGCACCAGACCAGACTGTACAAACCAGATGAGCATGTTCCAAGAGATGAGCTAAAGCACGAAGCCTTCTGGAGGGCGTATAACTTCGTCGACCCATGTGCACCTGATGACCAGGCACAATTCGCATTGTGTAGTGTGAGGTGTGGTGTTCCAGGAGAGCACAATGATAATCCTTCCTACTGCACAGAGAAGCTGTGGCACAAGCCCTTGAGCTATAATTATCTGGATAGACTCGGAGGAGAAGGCTTCATTGCAGATGGCCATCATTTCTCCTGTAAGCATCCCGGGTGCATGCCCCTCCATCATGTCTTCCTTGTTGACACATCGAGCTCAATGACCTATAAAGACGCACAGCCAACGCTGGAAAAGCTCATCAAGTCAGGGAAGCACAGCAACCGCTTGGGTGCAGTTCTGGAGGCCTGCTTTTGTTATCTCAAAGTGCGGCAGGACAAATCAAACCTGGATCTCGTCTCCTTCCTGTTCTTCAACGAAGGAGTAAAGGAACTTTTTAAGGCTGAACCGCTAAGGGCAGAACACCTCCTGGACAAAATGATGCAGTTGGAAGGAAAAGGAGACACTGATTTCTCACCTGTAAGAAGATTTGGACTAACGTTTTTGATAGTGTGTATGCATGATTTTAAATGAAAATGGCACCTTAGGGGTTAGGGTTACAAACGCCAGCCGAATTCCAATATGACGGCCGCGGATGGGGTACAACTGGCCAAAATGCGCGTAGACTACATGTACGCCTGCTGTCAACATGCATGCAACCCAGGCGCGCAGCATGTAGATCTACGGTTTATACTATAACTGGACAAACCACATCGACATTGCAACAAGTCACTTCCAGGATCTACTTTTCAATGATTGCGCAGAGAAAGGCAGTTTCCTCGCCAAAAGGAGGGAGCGAGCAAAAGTGAGGGACGAGGATTTCTACGCAGAAACACGGAAATTATTGGAAGATGCGTGTGTTTTGCCTGTTCGTATCGGAGGCTCATTGTCCCATTTAGCCAACAGCCGATTGCTCTTTGGCACTCGCACACACCTCTGCCTACCAACATCTTCATCCTGTTCTTCCAGGTAGCTTGTCTTTTCATCAATACAGTTAGGATGACATCATTTTTTAGGTGAGTTGTAGTTGTAGACTTCTGTTGTGAATTTAGCGTACAGTAGGACAACAATAGTAGCAAGAGAGAGAGAGAGAGAGAGAGAGAGTGAAGAAGAGAGAGAAAGATAAAGAAATTCCCTTGAGGGAAAAGAGAGATAAACAGAAAGAGAAAGAGAGACAGAGAGGGGGTCAGTGTGCATGTATGCATGCGTCTAAGAATGCGTGCATGTGTGTGCGTATGTGTGTGGGTATGTGTGTGAGAGTGAGTGATTGAGAGAGTGAGAGAGCGATAGCGGAAGAGAGAGAGGGGGGGGGGGCACAGGAAGAGAGAGAGAGTGAGGGACTGAGAGACAGGGATGAAAGAGCAGAGACAAGGCACCGTGAGATAAAAGACGGTTTTCCCTCTTTCTTCTTATCTCAATACCCGGAGGCCATATTCCTTTCATCCCACCAACCTGAACTGTGTGTTCAGAAAGATCATGTAATGCCTTTACCTTTCTTTTAGATTCTTTTAGGTGTCACATGCTTTGGTTCTGTTTCACTTTTACACTTAGCCTTTATCACGTGTTCACAGCTAGTCATGACCTATATCACATATTCTATGGTCACCTGCACCAACCATAAATGCCCATTTGTGTAACAAATTGAGGTTAACTAACGAAGCCACCCACATCATACTCCTGCCATTACTGTCTGACGGCGCAAGGCCACCTTACACATGTCTCTAAACCTGCCCCTCAGGCAAGGTATCGCAGACTGTCTTTTGTTGAGCCCAGACCGCAAGTCTGCGGAGGCGGCTCGAGTTGCTCTTTACATATAGCCGTGTGCTAACCCAGCGCACCCAGCTCTGCTCTTCCCTCCGTGGTGGAAGCTTTTGTTTTCTGTACACTCACCCATCCCTTTATCCCAATAGATCTGAGATATCTGCCAACGGCCAATAAACAGGGGGAGGGGGAGCACGAGCCTGCAGCCAGGCTTTCTGGTACCCACAGCGGTGCCAAAACACCTGACCCCTGGTAGGCTGGCAGTCACCAGGTCGGTTTGAAAGATGTCCATCTCACCATTGTCGGTGTTTTGCTCTCAGTCGGCACTTGTCTATGTCACACACACCTGAACCCTGGCTAGCCAAATGCCCAGATCGGTTTGAAGGTGTATCTCCCACCCGTTGTCGGTGCTATTCTGTGTCGCACACCTGACCCCTGGGCCTGCCCCAGGTCGGTTTGACGGTGTTCTCACCATTATTGGTGCTATCTATGTCGACACCTCCTGTCGGTGTCACCACACCATATCGGTGTCCCTTTTTCTGCCTGTCCTGCATGCCTCGTCCCTCAGCGTCCCCCAGCCTACTGCCACAGCTGTATGAATGTGTTAATTCTTATTATTTTTCTTATTATTGTTATTGTTATTACTGAAATGAAATCTCTATCAACTCCCACGAACGTGAGAGAGAGAAAGAACGAAAGAAAAGAACCAATGGGCAAACCGGAAATTGAACCCCGGTAGTTGGATTTACGTTCCAATGCTCTACTACCTGAGCTATCCGCCCGATCCGCTAACGACCAAGATTAACGCTCGTTTTCTCTCTCACACACGTTAACTCTCCTCCTGCTGCGACCCCTATGAAGTGGCAGCCCACACCAGCTACTCGGGTGACTTATGCCTCTCTTTCTTCCCTTCATATACATCTTTCTTTTTTTGGCTCCTTGGAGAGAGAAGCTCTCAACGGTTTGCCTGGTTGTCCTTTGGGAGCGAGAGAAAACGTCAAGGTGCACCTTCGAGGGAGGTGCATTCAGGAGGTCGCCATTAACATCATCTGATGACTCCTGTGTGGATCGTATCATGTGTACTGGAAATCCGTCTTCAAATCATCCTTTTATGAGGGATGGCGAGATGGCGTGATGGTTGGTGCACGTGATTTTCAGTCTGCTAGGCAAATCGGTGCTGCAGGTTCGAGTCTGGGTGCGTTATCCTGCCATAAGTTCTTATGACTCTCTTTCTTCCATTTAATATTATTATTACTTTATTTTTTATTTATTTATTTTTTTATTTTATTTCGTGAGTCATGTGAGATGATGGGGATTTGTATCGCTTGGACACTGCTGGGTGACGGACCCGGCCTGGTAGCTCAGTTGGTAAGAGCGCCCGTGTACTGTCTGGAAGGTCCCGGGTTCGCATCCTGGCTGGGCCAAGTGGTACATTTTTTCCTGATCTCATGACTCATTTCCCTTTCTTTCTGATTTTTCGTTCTCCGTGCTCATTTGATATTATTATTGCCACCGTCAGTACCGTAGGGACTGTAGGTGGTTCCACCCAGCTTTATTGACGTGTGTCCGTCACAGGTCA
>JAOWAR010092544.1:0-12366 GCA_028571005.1 Clathrina lutea | reverse complement strand
AACGTTTGGACAACAATAAAAACTTTTGGACACTTTAAGAGTCGCTCATCATGATTGTCTCATGGGATCCCTCTTGCAAAACATTTTCATTTCGAGTGTCATTGAGCCGGACCTTCCTTGCTTGAAATAATCAACTTGGCCCTTTGTGTGGTACCTGCTTCTTTTTATCTTCTAACTGTGGAAGATTTCATACAAATATCCCCCATAACTTTTGGTTTTTCTTGCTCAGATCTTCAAGAAAACTCAAGGAAAGAGCAACATTTTGGGCCAATTTTGAGGAAATTCATTTTTTCAAAAAAATCTTGGTTTATGACAAATAGCTGTCCTGTGTATAATTGCAATTGTCAAGCTCAATTGCTACAAAAGGTTCCTGAAAGTTTATACCGAAGTCGTAGACAAGCAAATATATGACGTTGTGGAAGGATCTGTTGTCTTGGCTGAGTGTACGTCAAGAATTGGAGTTGGAACGACAGTGGTGCAACTTCGTTCGTCCATTTGTGATGAAAACACGACTTCTGTTGCAGAAGGTGTGCAATAATTTGTCCAAATATCCCCTTAAGGTTTTGATCTTTAGGCTTGTCGATGGCCAATATTAGTTTGAAACCATCAAAAGAGAACACTTTCGGGAAGTTTACTTCGGGATGAGCTACCTTAATGTGTAGAGATGTGGACAGAAAATGACATCATTCAACAAGCACAACTATTGGTGCCAGTGCCATTTTAGCGTGCATAGAGACGACAGAGTATAACTTTTCTTCAAGTTTACATTGTAATTATTTCTTCTATTTAAATTTCCAGAAGGTAAATGCGATGTGGTTTGCATAACGGTGCCACAAAACAATTTATTTTATCACCAAAGTCAGAAATTTGGATTCCTATTTGCAGCGGTCTGCTCGACAGGACTAACACTTTCTCTGTAACTTTTTGCTACAAAGGAACAAAAAGGTGTCTTACTCTCCTAAATTCCAACCCCTTTAATCAAGAATTGCCGATCAAAATTCAGGGCGCTAAACGAAACTTGTTTCTTTGAAGTTTGGACTTGCTTTTCAAAAATCAAACACACACGGGTTTTTGCCGATTAATAACAAGAACTTACAAAGGTATTGTAGCCCGGCGAGCAGATAGCTAGGAAGATTAATTCAAATTTCTCATTTCGGTCAGGTACAGGCTAAAGTTGATGGTATCACATTGTAACTTTGATCACATGGCATTTATGTGCCAGACATTTCAATAAAATTAATGCTTTGGACATAATCTTAGGAAATATAGGCATTGTTGCGTTGGTAAAGGAACTTCTTTGCCCGAAGTTTGGACATAGGCAGTGGCAATGGTTAAACTAAAGTCAATAACTATCCAGGAGCTTCTTAACCGAAGATGGCAGGTCACCCTGTATTGCTCCTCACTGGCATGGTGTGGAGTTTGCGGTGTGCTCTTCAGCGCTTGTTTCAATCTTTCGCAATGTCATGCAGCCACTGAGCAGAAGGAACAACACCCATTGTCTCAAAAGAGACCTCTTCCTGTTCATATTACACGGAAAGAAACTACAATTCCTACGCTTTTCAGTTGACAGTAGACAGACACGAACCAGTGCCACATCAATCCTACCAAGCCATTTGATTTTATGGCGAAATTACTCAAAAACATTACAGAACGGAGAAATGAAGAAACTTGAAATGAACAAATTCAAACGTGGCGAGACGAACTTTTTCTAAGCTCATTTCCTTTACACATCAATTCGAGAAACAAAACTACCAAATTGGAAAAAGAAGGATCAAGGGTACATACATTATCTCAACGGCTTTGATGTTTTCGAAAATCTTTTCCGGCAGTGAAAGTAACTTGTTGTTTTGCAAGAGACTGCGGAAAAGACCAGTCCGGAAAGAAGAACACAACGCATTGATTCACTCACATGGAAAGGGAAGTTATTGAAGCCTTGATCTTTTGAGTGCCAAGAACAATGTTTCTAACTTACCCTTTCTGGCCAGCATCTCACTTTTGCATGGTGGTAGAGCCATTGATCTCTGTAAAGCTCAACATTAACCTTCCTTGGAACAGCATAACGTTTATCATAATAGCACCCGAGTTCTAAGGAGACAATGCAGGGATAGGCCGTTTTCCCGATGACTCCAACCAGAAATGCCTTTGATCGGTGCTGGAAACGTACGAATATGATCGGAAATGATACCATCCACCTGCTTATACTTGGTCTCGTTGAAACTGAATTCGACGCCTGTTGTAAACTTCTTGAGTAGTTTGACAAATGATTCTTCATCTAATGGAGGAGGTGGAATATCCAGGTCAGAATGATATAGTTGAGTTGTGCAAATCTGGATGGTCTCGTGGATAGGACAATTGGTGAAGAGATTTTAAAGTCTATTCGTGTTGTTATGGGCTCGCCCCTTGGACCAGTCTTCGCGAACATTTTCGTAGGTTATTATGAACGACGACTTTTGGCCAGTACTTCTACCGATACCCTGCTGTTGTACAAGATATACGTGGATGACAACTTTTCTGTTTCGCTCAACAAGGAAAAGAGCCTGAAGATTCTTGATCGACTCAATAGTCTCCATCAAACTTTGCAGTTCATCTGTGAACGTGAAGATAATGGTTTGCTAGCATTCATGGATGCTACAGTGATGAAGAACAGATTGACAAAGGACGCTAAAGTCATTTTCAGATAACGGTCTACAGGAAACCGTGGTTCACTGGACAGTACATGCGATAGGACTCTTTTAGCCAACGATCACACAACATTAACTTGATCAAATGTCTAGTGAAACGAGCCACGAGGATCTGTTCTCCAGACTATCTGTAAGAAGAGCCTGATAACATGATGATGATTCTTTTAATAATGGTTATCACGCTGTGATAATCAACAAGGTCGTGACCTCCTTTGCAAGGCCTAGGGACACATGCATTGCAGTACAACGCTGCCACTTGTATCTGCGACTTCCATGGAAAGGAACTATCCCCTCAGCCCGGACTGAAAGAAAGGTCGAGCAAGTTGTGCGGTCAGTATACTTTGCATGTGCGGCTAAAGTGTGTTTCGGGTCAAAGCCCGTGTTCACCTCAACAACAAAAGGCCAATTGCCCACCCTCTCTGTACATCTAATGTTTTTTATTTGCATCAGTGCCGACGCGGCAATCCGTATGTCGGCAAAACAACCCAACGGCTAAGAACCTGGACTCAACAACACATCCTGGAAGAAAGCCACAAAGTTCTGCGATTGGTGAGCATCTGCTCACAAACATCAAGTGATTGGAGAAGAAGAAAAGACATGAGCAAAGGGCTATTACCTGCGGCTCCATCGCCTAGCACAGCCGGAATGCCACAATCGCAACTGCTCTTCCACTCAGCCAATTCAACAAAATTGGCTTCGTGGAGTGCTATGGGCATTCCGACTGTCACAGTTGTCCCAGGTGAAGGGAAGGGGAGGTGGTGGGGAGAGGGCAGAAAAAGAAAGAGAGAAGAGAGCAGCCGAAAGCGGCGCTGTGAAGAAAAAACAGAGCTAGAAATCCTTTCGGAGAAGCGCGAAAGTAGAATAACTCGAACTAAATGCAGAAAGAATTATGGTTATGAAAGCGGAGAAGAAGAAAAGACACGAGGAAAGGGCTCGAAGCTGTACCGCCATCACCTAACACAGCCGAATTGCCACGATGGGAACTGCTCTCCCAGTCACCCAATTCATAAAAATTGGCTTCGTGGAGCGCTATGGGCATTCCGACTGTACACGGTTGTACCAAGTGAAGGGAAGGGGAGGCAGGCGGTGGGGAGAAGAGAGCAGCCGAAAGCGGCGTTGTGAAGAAAAAACAGCGCTAGAAATCCTTTCGGACAAGCTCGAAAGTAGAATAATTCAAACCAAATGCAGAAAGGATTGTGGTAATGAAGGCCGAGAAGCAGAAAGGACACGAGAAAAGGGCTCAAACCTGCGGCGCCATCGCCTAACACAGCCATATTGCCACTATCGCAACGGCCCTGCCACTCAGCCAATTCCCAAAAATTGGCTTCGCGGAGCGCTATGGGCATTCTTACTGTACACGGTTGTCCCAGGCGAAGGGAAGGGGAGGAGGTGGGGAAAGAGAAAACGAAGAAAGAGAGAAGAGAGCAGCCGAAAGCGGCGCTGTGTACAGTCGGAATGCCTACAGTGCTCAACAAAGCCAGCAAGCCGGCAATCCGGCTGTGCTATAGCCGATGGGGCCGCAGGTTCTAGCCCTTCTATCGTGTCTTTTCTTCTTCTCCGCTTTTAATGCCACAATTCTTTCTGCATTTGCTTCAAGTGTTTGGAAGACTATGATAAATCACGGCTCAAAGTCAGACACAAAGTACGCACTCAGCCTATCTTGCATGTACTAGAAACCCTATACATTAAATCGTTGAACCCCACTTCATGCAAGCAACTAGATTTTGTGAAAAGCTTGTAAACCGTTTCCAATGACTAAGGCAATAACCATGCTCCTGTTCTTGCTTCAGAAGGCAAAAGATCGTGTAAGATACTAAAACCCATAATGACAAACTAGAAGTCATGGCATGTGAATGGCTTCGTACCAGTGTCACGGGTGTTACCCCGGCTTAAACAGTTATTTTACTACTGCAACCCCAAACCCCGGCATTCAGACACTCAAGTGTGTGCACGAGACACGACTCAAGGACTGAGTATCATACTTCTTCTCATTTGACTAAGAGCAAGAGAACAGGCAAAAGAGGCCAGAGAGACGCACTCGTGTCCTGGTTCACACGCGGTCATCAAAAACTGCAAAGAGGCCGCTATGATCATCACTATGGTGACTGACAGTTACGTTACTGTAAAGTCTAACTCGCTACACTATCCCCTATCACGAAAAGACTTGTCCACATATCTGAAACTACAAACGAAAGGAACACTGTGAATATTGCTTTAAAATAAATGGACCACAGCTAGGGCAGTTAAAGTCAACATCAATGTCTCTCAACCGACAGAAGTGAATTGACGTAGTAATGGGAAAACCAAGGAGGAGGCAAACATTTGTGAGTCAGACGTGGTAGCAGCGGCAGCTCTGGTGGCGGTGCTGCAGCAGGAGCGTTGAAATCCCACTCCTCACCATCTGTGAAGTCTGCACTGTAAAGACAATCCGTAGCATCTTGTTGACTTGACGATGAACCAGCACGTTGTTCTTCCACCGTGGCAGCTACATTCCTTGCAGGCAGATCGTGCTAGTCATCCACGATCATGTGTAAGCGATCCAACCGCTGGTAACACCTTTTCATGCGATTGACTTGAACAATCACGGAACGAAACGATGACTGTGTGTCTCAAACTCGATAGTTTACCTCGGACAGTTGATCTTCAACAACATAAGGGCCTCTCCAGAACCGAGTGAACTTCTTGGATTTACAAGGAGGAACAATGGGAAAGAGCACGTACATGAGATCTCCAACACGGAATGCGTGCAACACAGCTCGCTGATGATAGACAGACTTTTGACGCTTATGCTCCAAAGCTAGACGGTGTTGCATGAGATCAAAAGCACCTTCTAAATGTTCTCGAAGATAACGAACATACCCAGGAGGATCCATTCGAGAGACAGCAGACGGAAGACTAAACGTTACATCTGTGGGAAGACTCATTTCTCGACCAAAGACAAAATAATGCGGGGTGTACCCTGTACTCTGATGTACTGCATTCCGATAGACCATCAGAGCTGCTGGAATTTTCACAATTCTCTACATCTCCACGCGTACCATACCAAAACCATACCAATACCAAGACAGTACCAATACCATACCAATACCAATAGAAGCGTTCTTAGCAGAGTTTGTCCACCTGAACCACCATTACAATCGTGATACTGCCGTAATGCCTCTGCCCGTAATTTCCGAGGTACCAACACCTGGCAAAAGCTTGGACGACAGGGATCTGTATCATCGAAGTGATGACATAGGACACCGTCCTGAAGAAGCAAATTTTGGCGATTAGCCCATGAATGCCTGACAAACTGGCTGCTTCCAATCAGCTTAGTACAGCCAAGTGATTCTTTAGGCATGGAAAAGACCCCACGATTTCTTCTGATCAACTCCTTTGCCTTCAAAATTTGTTCGGCGATCAAGCCATCAACATTAATGCAAAGAGATTTCCACAGATAATCGATCATGATGACATCATCTTCCTGTTCGTGAGCATTGATCACTCCTTGTTCTGTTCCATAAACAGTTGAAATTTCACACAACGTTCCTATGTTGGTTTTGAGAGGAATTGTCACAGCCTCAGAGGTCATATTGACCAAGCGCACCGGTACAAAACCTGATTTTGGCTCTACGCACGTTGACGCCACCAAAATTCCATGGTCCCTGATTAGCTTGGCATTCTGCTCAACAACTCCAACAAAAGGTATATTCTTCCCTGAGCATCGGCGAATTTTAGCCATTACCTCCTTTTCACTGCACGCCGGGACCACTGCCTTCCGTTTCGAAAGTGCTCTACCTAAAGAGCCAGACTCAAATCTCGACAAAGAGGTCATCACATTACATGTCGTGATTGAGAACTGCAGACTGTCGCCATTGGAGGAAATAGTGCAGGGTATAGCCCCATGCACATCTCGACCCAAAACACAATCATGCTGCACGTCCCGTACTACCAGATCGTATGCGTACAACATGCATTTCCAATTCTAGTTCTGACGACAGCACTGCCACAAACATCGAGCGGAGAGCCACCTGCACCACCCAAATGAGTAGACGACCCGATCAAAGTAGCTTCAAGCTCCAGAAGCGCATGCCATTTGGATGCCAACGTATATAACCTCGGCACCCGTTACTAACATAGTCGAGATATCAATAATGTCCCCTTTGATCATCAATGCCTTCTCATTCTAGCCCACACCATTGAAGGGAGTTGCATCTTCTAAGCCGTCAGAACACAGAGAAGTAAAACAATCGTACTCACTAGATTTTCGTTGTTTCCTTTCGTCATTATCCGTTACATCTTCATCCACGGCCCAGTCGAGCCATTGTAATCAATTTTGGAGTCGTTCGGACTGTGGGATGGAGTTGTCCAGCTTTCCCGAAACGTGGGTCACTTCTTTCTTCCAAGAGTTGATCATCAGCGCGACCCGCTGCGCCGATCACTTGGAGTTTAAAGGCTAAGTCTGAGATGACTGGCCAAATGATCGACCAGCGTGTGTTCTTTGTTCGGACACATCCGAACAGGGTGACCTGGCTCTCCACAATGGTAGCATCCGATTTCCCGTCACGTCTTTGCCTCGGTGCCCGAACGGCGTAATTCAAGGCCAAACGGCCAGGAGCGTCGACGACCTTGTCGAATAATTCCGCCACCGACTCCAGCCGGAGGGTCATTTTGTCCACACGCTCCAAGGCGCATGGCCTCCCGGTGGCACTATAGATTCCCGAAATGATCCCTGTCGAAACCAATCCTTCCTCCTTGGGTGGCGTGCTTGCCGGTTGGACGTCCCAGAGCGCCTCAAGTTGCAGTGCCTGCTCCAAAGCCATGTTGAGTACAGCCGGATTGGATTCCTTCAGCTTCAGCTTCATTGAGGGTGATGCGAGAGCCTAGAAGAAGTTATCTCTGGCAAGCTTGTCACGTAAAGGCTGACCGGCCGTGTGGTACGCCCTGTTTTTAAGCTTCCGCCAATCGTCAGCCAGCTCCTAAAACGATCCGTTCGCACGACGTGTTCGATTTTTAAACGTTGCCATGTGCCAGGCCATGTGTTTGGGCTGGGCAGGCCGGCCTTCTACTGAAGCGACTACCCCTGCCCAGTCGTTCAGTATGATGTTCGATAGTTTGGAATGATACGTCTGGGCCGTTTCACGAACACAAACTCCTAGACCCTGGGCACACGCAGCGTCATCCCAGCCATTGATGGCAGCGCAATTTCGAAAATACAGCTGATACTTTAGCCAGTCCTGACTGCCGTCAAAACCCTCCGGCATGACCACCGGGCGGTGCATGTTTGGGCAGCCAAAACACGGGAAACAGACGAATCAGATGAAAAAAAAATGGCCAAAGCAAAAAAACTTCCTGGCGCCTGAGCCGAGCCTGGCGAGTTCGAAAGGGGTTGTGGTGTCCTCTCCACTGCGCCAATATGTCACGAGTGCTACACCGGCTTAAACTTTTATTATACTACTGCAACCGAAAACCCCTTCATTCAGACACTCAGGTGCGTGCATGAGACACGACGCAAGGACTGAGTATCATACTTCTTCTCATTTGACTAAGAGCAAGAGAAAAGGCAAAAGAAGCGAGAGAGACGCACCCGCGCCCTGGTTCACACGTGGGCATAAAAAAACTGGAAAGAGGCTGCCACGATCACCATAGTGACTGACAGTTAAGGAACTGTAAAGTCTAACTCGTTACGCAAGAATACCATGCCATTCAAAAGCACCTGAAAGCCACCCGCTCGTTCTCGAAGGAAACGACAAGGATGGAGCCCGGAGGACCTAAAAGAAACTGATTTTTCTAGCTAGTTCAGTGAGTGCTCACAGTAACGTTTTCTCAGGCAACTTCTAGAGGGATACTCGCATTGTCGTCACTAACTGACACCAATGGGAAGCAGCACTTTGTATTTGATATCCTGAAGTACAACTACATGCAAACTCCTCCAGTCAGTGATGAGGATGCTATTGAAGAAGCCATGATTGTGACACAGGACTCATTATGTGCGTCACTTAAGGATTGTTAGCTTGTGAATGCCCTCGCTGCTGGTCAGGCAGAATGTCGTCTCTGTAAGGTTGTCCAGAATAGGCGCATAACTAGCTGCAACGTTGGACTGGTCGACCACCGAAACCTTCAACTATGCCTGACAGTCATGTTGCGACGATCGTGGGATATAAGCAGAGGAAGCTGTGTACTCCAGAGGGGTTGTCGGGAAAACAGCATGAAACAGTCGCACGAGAAATTTACGTACGGTTCATGCAAGAGAACGGACATGAATGGCTGGAAGTGCAGCCTTGTGTAATCACCATTTTCCCTACGGTGACATGTCTTAGCGCATCAAGTGACGGCGCTGATATCAATCCCTCATTTTCTCCATGCCATGGCTGAATGGAAAAAAAGTGCCCATGACCAATAGAAGGGTACCAAATCACTGTTTCGAGGCCAGAGGAGTTTGTTCTGGCCACTGGACATTTTTTCTGTATGGAAGAATTACACACTGACAATGACACGCCCTTGCGGTCGCGGCATACCAGCAATTACTACTTTCAGGTCCAGGCTGAGATGGCCATGCTGGAAGTGCGACGGTGCAATTTCGTTGTTTGGACTCCAGCCGGTTTAGGTCGTGGGCAGATATTGTTTAACCACCAGTTGTGGAAAGACGATATCTTGCCGAAACTGTTTGACTTCTTTGTCAAGTACCTCTTGCGTAAAATCGTCACTCATCGTTTTCAAAAAGGACAGCCTTTTGTTGAACAGTAGTCCTCCATCCTCCCTCTCCTCTCTCGTCTGTGTTCCACGTCATGTACGGTACAATGTTTGTGAAAGCACCTGTATAGGTTGTAACCAGGGTGTTCAGCTACTTTTCTCTGTCGGTTTTTCTACATTAGCATAACGCCGTGGTTTTATGAGCTTTTTTGCTTGGCCATCGTGTTTGCAAGAACTTATTATTCGGTTGTTCATAGTCTTGGCTCCACATCACGCATGTGACAGTGCACAGCTGAACTTTATCTGTGTGACTTGATATGTTTGTGCTCTCTCTTCTCTCTCTCAATCTCTCTCTTTCGTGCTGCTAATTAGCAATCAATGGTAATGAAGCCAAAGAAGTGTTGTAAATCACGATCTTATTCAATTTTGTAAGAGATGAAAAGAACACTAAATTCAGCCTGTGGGTGAGAGCGACCAATGCAATGGAAATGGAAATCAAAGAAAGAAGAAGAAGAAAAGAGGAAAATGTACTTCATCATGAGAAGGCAGAGAAGGTTACCAGCATATGGATTAGACTGATAGCGATTGGCGCCTGTTTGGCTTAAAAGGTTTTTTTCTCCAAATAATTCGAAGGTTACTTATTGACAAGTCGTTTGCCAAAGTTGACCAAATGGAAACAAACTGGCAGAATATCATCAGCATTAGGAAAAAGGCTGATCGGAACTTCGTTGAACAACTTGAAGTTTTGGGCCCTCCGTATTGTTCGCTCCAGATGGATCCTAAGCTGGGCAATTCTCCTTGTTTTTTCCACTTCCTTCACTGAGAGTTGACTTGATTCTTCGTCTCAGAAGGATGGGATATTCAAGGGGGCTCGTTTTGTTGCAAGGACATCTTGAGCGCCAAATCCACGGTCAGCCTTAACGTCATCACCAGGTTCAATCAGTTCCACAATTCCGCAGCTCTCGGTTATTGTTCGGTGTGACACTCACACACGTCAATGGTTTGAAACATACGTTGCCAATCCAACTGGGCTAATTGCAATAAGGGCCTTGAAAGTGTTGCATCCCTTGTAAGGTGAGTATATAGAGACCTGCGCATTGATGGATTTCAGTCGCTCCGTGAAAAAACTCGGTGCAGTCCATGGTAGCTCAGGTATTTGGATACCCCCAAAAGGATGATGGATTAGGCTTCTTGATCTTCTCTTTGGTTTGCGACGGGAAACGTTCAGGGCATATTAGGCTCAACAGGCTCATGAGGAGAATCCTTGGGCGAAAAATGCGGGAAAACTTCATGACATGAGCTCCATATCTGTCCGGAATGTCTGCTTCCAGACCAAGACGGAGACGGAATAAGAGAGCAAATAGCTTTATCTTTTTAACTTCCTAGCAGAAGAAAGACGTGGATGTTCATATCCATCCGCCGTCTCTCTTCTGTGCCTGTTCACCTGCAGCACAACACCAACACAATCGAAAAAAACAGTTGTTGCCTGACCTTATAATACAATGACCTAATGCATAAATCTTCCCCACGTGGTGGCTATTGACCTTGGCAAAATCATGCAGACTTATAATTTTGTCAACTGCTCCCAACATTAATGAAAATCCATAAAAGTACCGGAACAATAGAAACAAGAAAAGCAAAAGATACTCACCATCGTTTTTGCTTCAGACTCCAAGTACACAGATTAGCTCTGATTTGGATAGGGACAGCACGGTGTACATCTAGATTGTACGAGCACATTTATGGCAGTTGCTGCTTTCGTCAATGAAGCCAAATTCTCAATTTCGACAGACCTTACAGTTGATGTATCATGTGTAACAAGCAAAAAAAGAAACAGTGCATGTTTCAACACAAGGAAAATTCAAACCAGGATTTGCAACTAACATATATCAAGTCCATGCCGTGAACCCTTACCAGTTTGTACTTGTTCGAATGTTACTGGTCGGTCCTGGGTTCAGCTTGTTGGGAGGTCGTCATCTAAGATAAATTTACCGTAGTGACAGTGATCAGCAGGTAGCTGAGAAGATGGGCAAGCAGCTGCGGCCTGGCTTTCAGCACATACCCTCTGCTCCATCACACAATGAAACCTCCTTATCCTCCGTTCGCTGCCACAGTCTTCCGAGGTAGTTGGACATCCTCGCATATGCAAAGAAGGGACACAATCACGGTGGAGGAGATTTCGGTTGGGTCATCCCAGAACGAAATGATGGCTGCACACCCAGTGGTGATTTTTGTGCTGCCAGCCCGCCCGGCTGACCACTGACACCCATTTGTTGCGTTGATCCGGGTCCCTCAGCAGCAAAATAAGTTTTCCGATTCTGAGGTCTTCCACCTTGAACTGCACTCGAAAACCACGCCAGAAATTGGCATCCAAAAAGGAAAAGAACTAGCTTCTTGGGAGAATGGGAAAAAATGAAAGTGACCTAGTACAGAGAGTCGAATGCACGACCAGCCTTTTTGCTTCATGCCTATGAAAATGGTATGGCCTCCCTCGAACCCAGGTTATGGCAAGGGGCTGCATCAGGAACCTGCCCCCACAGGCACCCTCTACCAGCGCCATGAAAAAATGATCTACTCTCAAGTGATAGGTTGGCTACGCTGCAGCTCGCTCACACCCCTTTTCTCGGTATCTGGTGGCCTGGCTCCCGCAGTGACAGTCACATAAACAGCAAGACATCCTATCCAAGTGTGATGGGCTGGCTGTGTTGCATCGTGAGCTTTTTATGTTTGCAATTGTCTATCCCTGAGAGGGTCAACATGCCTTGACCGCCCAAAGCTTATATCTGCGAAAAGACATTTTTGAAAGGGTTTGTCGGCACTGGGAACTCTACTATACTTTAACTTGTGGTTCTTATCCTTACCATGAAAGTGGTGCTCCATTTAAAATTTGCTCAGTGCGGCGTGAAGACCAGTGCGCAGCTTCATGTCAAGTTATATGATGATGGGACTTGTTTCGCTTGGCACCGCTGGGTGACGGACCCGGCCTGGTAGCTCAGTTGGTTAGAGCATCCGT